>WBNH01005093.1:0-33505 GCA_013401255.1 Urocolius indicus | reverse complement strand
CTCCTTTATCCTCCAATACCCTGCTCCACTGGACATCCTCTAGTAATTGCTTGAACAGTTAAAAGTTGGCTCTGCTAAAGTCCAAGGGTACGATCCTGCTTGGTACTCAGTTCCTGAACTCCACCATCTCGTGGCAGCTGCAGCCAAGGCTGCCCTCAGCCTTCACTGTTTCAACTAGACCCTGCTTGTTCATGAGTACAAGGTCCAGTAGTCCTCCTCTCCTAGTTGGCACAGTCACCATTTGCATCAAGAAGTTACCATCGATGCACGGCAGGAACCTCCTGGACTGTAAGTGGCTAGCTGTGTAGGTGTTCCAGCAGATGTCTGGGTAGCTGAAACATTCAATGAGAATCAGGGCCTGTGATTTTGAGGCTGCTCCCAGCTGCCTGTTGAAGGTCTCAGCAACCTCCCCATCCTGATCAGGTGGCCTGTAATAAGACACCCACAGCAGTGTCACACATGCTAGCTTGCCCCTTAATTCTGTCTCACAAACTCCCGACTTGCCCCTCCTCCTCACCTGGACAGAATTCATAACATTACAGTTGCTCTCTCATGTAATGAGCAACTCCACCACCTCACCTTGCTGGCCTGTCTTTCCTAAACAGGACACAGCCAGCCATGACCACATTCCAGTCATGTGAACTGTGCCACCATGTCTCTTCACTAGCCACATCATAATCCCTTGCCCATACACAGACTTCCAGCGCCTCCTGTTTATTCCCCATGCTGGGTGCATTAGCATAGAGGCATTTCAATAAAGAAGCCAATCATGTAGGATTCTTCCCCAACACTGGCTTGCCACCCTTAGGCTTAACCTGGTTTTATCTACTTCCCCCTTCAAAATCATTTTAAAAGGTAAATGTTACAAAAAAAAATAATTATGAACACACAATTCTCTGTTCCCACAGTCCTTTATTAAAAGTTGCTACATATAGATGGATACTTTTACTAAGAGGTGCTGTAAGCTGCAAAGGAAGGTAATGATGACACTGTAAGAATACATCTAGGTATCTGTTGAGATTTCTCTTAAATTTCATGTAATTATACCACAGAAGGAAAGAGAATGAAAAAATGATAAGATGATGAGAGATTCAGTTACAGTTATTAAATATTGAAAGTAAGAACAAGCTGTCCATACTAAGCCACTAACAAACATGCATTTTAAAATAATAAGATATGCAAAGCATTTTTGATACAAAAGAAAACAAATTTGTTTAGTAGCTCGGTACGCAATTATCCTGCAAATTGCAATGTCTATATAACAGAACATAGAGCCACTTAGACTGAATTATCATTTGTATGAATGTTGAAGCAGCAATTTCACATTGCATTAAGTCAGTTAACATTCATTGTTATTAGCACTTAGTCTTAAATAAGTTATCTCTTTTAACAAATGAGTGCATTGAGCCTTTAAAATTAGATCTCTTCATAAGAACATGAAAATGGAGAAAAGAATTTGCACCTTTTGGTGCATCACATCTGTGAAATTAAAGACAATGTATAGCAAGCTCTTTCCAAAGTGACTGGCCTCATTAACATGAATAAAGAAACACTTCTCATTCTCCTTTAACAATGACATTTCAAATGACAAGAGTCAACATTTGGAGAGTCACAACTTATATGAAAACACAAGCCTCAAAACAAGCAGTAATATCACAGGTGCACAGCACTAACATAGCCTATAGCATGGCATATCACTCGAGCATCAGATGTCCAAATTTGTTACTGACTGAATTTTTGGATGTCTGTTGTGCATACTGGGAATGGGAAGGGAAATACAAATTGCTGTGTCCTTCTCATGATAGCAATCTGACCATGTAGATTGGTCCTGAACAGATAAAGGAATTATCTTCCTTTCCTTTTCCTCTTTTCTAGACATCAATATTCTGACTTAAAATATTGATATTGGCAAATATAAATCACATTTATAAGTGGTTTCTTCATATTAATTTTTAAGAACAATGCAATAAATCAGAACAATAAAGTATTAACATACTAATCTGGACCTAGTAGTGGGCAGAAGCATTGTGGTTTTGCTTCACCAAGGAGGACAAGAAAGAAAAAGTGAGAAGTCTAGCAAAAGAAGTCCTTCCTTTATTCCCATTGGTACTACATTTCAAAACGTAAAGGATTGATAATACTGCCTATGGCAGTCCAACAAACTCAGCATGTCATCATGGCCATTTCTGTTATTGATGTTACAGAGCCTAAGGCTCGGTCCCTTAGAAGAAGGAAATATGGAATAAGGCTGATGAAATTATATTCCTTGAGTTTTTGACCAAAGATACTTGGCTCAGGATGTCAAAAGCACTTTTTGTTCAGTGAACTAAACACTAAGTTATTCAAGGTGGAGCATATGCATTGCAAACACTTTTTATGGTGCCTGGCAAAACAATGCATCCATATGTATGTGGCAATTTGGATGTTATTTCAGTATTTCAATAACTAGCAAACATAATGATGAACAACAAACAATAAAAGTGATATTATTGCTGAAAAGAATGGGAAAAAAGAAGTATGTTGAAACTTGGTACTATTGAGCACTACACTAATGTTACTGGCAAAAAACATACATTTTTTTCTACATCTAATGCAGCATACGTCTTCATTGGTCTAAAAAGCATGCTTATAACATGCAAAACACATGACTAAGGATAGAAGACTATAAAAAAAATAGATACAATAGCTCGGCATTTCTGTGGTTTGCTTTTTTTATTTAAGTCTTTGCACTACTATAAACGTTTACATATTAACTAAGCAAATGCTGGATGAGGTAAGGAAGATGTAAGATGACAAAGCAATGCCTCCCATGATGTATTACTAATATTTATGAGCAAAGGACAAAATCTGAACTTCTGGCAAATGTTAAAATTCATGGCATTTTTTAACTTGGATGACTTTCAAGAGAAGCAAGAAAGTGTTTTCTTCATGAGTGGATAGTGAAGTTCTTCCCTGGTGGCTAGGCTATAGAGGGAATGGCTGTGCACTAGACCTTGCTCCTTTTTTCACCTCTCATTCCTACATCTGGCAACATATGCTCCTCTCTCAAAGAGATATTGAGAATATGCCTCGGGTTCTGTTAGCAAGGAAGGACAAGCATATGAGAAGAGATGAGAATAGATGGAAATTCCTTTTTTGCTTGTGGTGAGTTTCAACACTGAAGGCAAAACAGCTTTGAGAAATGTCCAGACAAAAAAGTTAGCAGGTATTCTCTTCTGGAGGGCAACATGGCCATTTCCTTCCATTCCAGAAGAACACAGATAAGCTTTCTCTGTAGTTAGGAACACACATTGCTTAAAACTCAGCTTTCTCACACTTTTGTGCTCCAGTTTATTAATCATTCCTGATAAATACCTTTTCACGAGATTGCAATTTTACAGCAGAATCTCATATTGATAGTATACATGTGGATGAAGATACATAAGTATAGAAATTCTATTATTTGTAAAGCCTAAGGCAGACAACACTTCAAGGTTTTAATCTCAGAAAGACTCAGGTTCATGTCAAAACCACTGTTTTGATATGGATTATTTTTTCTCCAAACCCCAGTGCTAGAACTGGTTGTGGCCTGAGACTTCAACTTTTCATGAAATTTTGGTGTTGCACTAAACTAAAAAATGGGCTTAGTCTGGGCTTTAACACATTTCATGATAAAGAATATCTGCACTGAGAGTTATTGTACGAACAAAATACTCAACATCACATCATGCTCTCTAGCATGGTGGAGGCCTGCCTCTGAAGCAGACACAGAGGGCCTGGTGATGCAAGGCAGTGCTCATTCTGACCCACTGAGAGATAGCCCTTGTGCTCTTCCAAAGCATTTTTACAATAATATGGCCTTGAAGGACTATTGGAACTGTTGTGAACTGAACTGAGAAAACGCAAGCAGCAGGCTTTTTCGAAGACTGAAGGAGAGAGATTTATTTTGAACATGACGCATTCACATTTGTCTAGCAACTGCAGCTAATATTTCTCATGGAACTGTAAATGATGAATGGCACAGGGATTCCCTTGTAAGATGCTGAACATAGAACCAGAATGAATTTTTTCAGCTTTACTGCAACTCTTGCTGCAACTTTCTCAACTAATTGCACCAGAAATTATACTGTTACTGTTAATCTGAACTGGGATCATGGCTTGATATAGAAGTATAGAATGTTAAAAAGTGGGGAGGCCAAATTGTTTTACGTGCTGAGTTCAAGGTTCACACCTATAAGCCTATCGTCATTATTTTACCTGATTATAAAAATCAGTTCTACATCTAAAATGTGTAATGAAAACAAAAATTCGCAATGGGCTGTGTAAAATGAAATTTACTAAAGTCCACAGTGTATCTCCAAATCATAAACAAAACATGTTCTCAATAATATTCATGAACATTTCTTACTAAATATTAAATTGATTTTATGTACAGTATAGATAAGCTTCTCATTTTCATAGTTTCCATTTAAGACAATTATCTCACCAAGTTTTGTTCAGTTGATCAAAGACAATCCTAACAATGCAAGATGCAATTTCCAGAAAAAAGCAGAGAAAAGGGTTGATGTGGTTTTTTTCCAATTTGTGGGGTTTTTTTTTGCTTTGTTTTGTCCTTTTTTTTAATAAAAGAACTTTCTACAAATGAAAATAATATATATATTTTTAATGCATATACTGCAACATTTCAGTTCCAGTGGAATACTGTACTAGTCTAGACATAAGGAAGTAGCTGTTCGGTTTAGCTGAAAGTCATTAGCCTAAATGAGTTCAGGGATAATGTTTGAACAGTTGAACGTGATTGCCGGAAGGCTCAGCGAGTCATGATGTCAGGCAGGGCAGGGGTGGGGGTAAGTGCATCTGAGAAAGAATAGAAACTTTCACGTTATGACAGTTATTCGCAAATTCATCACAAACTGTTCTGCACAAACAGTTAATGAAGTCAAACAGCTGTGGAGAGCCAGTTCCTGCCTTCAAGCAGATATAGTGTGAGAGACTAAGCTTAGCATGGCATTGTATCTGTCAAGTACATCAAACATCAGTGTAAGCACAAAAACCTTCCATGCCAGCTCTGCAGATAGACCTAACACATGATAAATTGCATGAAGAAGGTACAAATGACAAAAAGAAAATGCTTGAAAACAAAAGATGTGAATCAGTCCAGCGGTGAATTACCGCTCAGTGAACAGATCCCATGTCACACAAGCAAACATAAACAATTGACTGAGAGTGACAGGGTTGTTACTGACTTTAACAATTGAACTATTTCCTTAGGAAATAGTCATCCATTTTCTAACTAAATACAAACCTAATTTCTTTCAGAGAAAATAGATGGAACTATTTTTGCTGTACACTGGAGAGGTAGGCATGAAGATTATCTATGCATATAAACACATAAAGGGCGAGTGTCATGAGGATGGAGTGAGTCTTTTTTTCTGTAATGTTTGGTGAGAGGAGAAAGGGTAATGGACACAAGCTGGAACACTCAAAGTTATACTTGAACATGAGAAAAACCAGCTTTGATGTGAAGATGAGGGACCCCAGCATAGACTGCCCAGGAAAGGTGTGGAGTCTCCCCTGGAAGCCTTCCAAACCCACCTGGACATGTTCCTGTGTGACCTGATCTAGGTGAACATGCTTTAGCAGGGGGATGGACCAGATGATGTCTTAGAGGACCCTTCCAACCCATACCATTTGGCAACTCTGTGTGATTCTTTGATTCTGTGATTACCATATGCACTCTTTAGAAGAGATTGGAAGTAGATCAGATGTTAAAGTACTTGAGAAATTAATATACCAATAAATCTTAAGACTACATAACTGTTAAAGATTTTTTCCATTTTTTTTTTAAGGCATACTACTTTGAATTATCTGTTCTCAGTATTAAATGAAAGGGTAAAACAGAGATTATGAACTGAAGGTTTGGTTGTTTTCAACTTTTCAGTAACATTTAGCTTCTTTGGCATATTAGAAAAATATCTTGCCAATATATAGGGTGTTCTTTTTAAATCCTTGCTTTAAATACTGCATTTTTGGAAAAAGTCTGTCTAAACTGTTTATCCTGATGTAGTAAAATCTTTTTGAAGAAGATGATTTTTCACCTTTAATATGACACATCTAAGCCTTCATATTATTACAGGTCCTGACAGAGGTACGTGTCTATAAACATAAATATCTCCAAAGTCCCAAATTAACATCTTATTTTCCTTCTAAAAACCCACCAACAAGACATCCTGAAAGAGCATAATCAAGAGAAAATTGAATTTTGACCTTAAAAAGTCCTGCTCTGACAGAGGGGTTGGACTAGACGATCTTTCGAGGTCCATTCCAACACTTAAGATTCTCTGTGATTCCTCAAAAGCAAGAGAAGAAAATCTTTGCAGTTATCAGGTTTTGTGAACAATTAAATCCATTTTTCCAAGGTAAATATTCCATTCATCTTATCACCTGACTTTTTGGTTTGCACAAAAGCTATAGTATGATGGTGTCACAGCTACAGAAACACTTCCACAAAGCTCTTCTCTCAACATACTGGAAGTCTCCCTCTTTCAACATTTCTGAAAGGTATTAGAAACTATAAGCAAGTATCTGGCAATTTTCCACATCTCTGTTGCTGTGCCTGTGATCATCCTTACCAGCTCGTATAGCAAATAGTATGACATGAACTGCTGATGTAACTTCAGTCTTCAAAAGAAAAACAAAAGAATAGCTTTGACAGATGATCTCCTGCTGAAGTCTCCAAGAGCTGACAGCAAGCATATTTAAGTATTTCTATCAGTTTTATATGAGCTTACAGAAACCATCGTTCTCACAACCAAATGTAAAAAAGAAAAAATATAAATTAACAACTACAACAAGCAATATTCTTAACGTATTTTATGCATAAATGTAGGACCACAGTCTTTGGCTTTAGAAAAGGTGATTAAAATCCCTTAGAAAAGATCTTAGATTAGTCTCCATGGAAAGTAAACATTAATCTAACTATCAGCTCTAACTTATTGCTTCCTGTTTCAAGCTTCGTGTATGAAATCAGAATCTGTCTATAGTTTAAAAGTCAGGACACATCAGCTACAAATGGAGGATTATTCTTCTAATGATTCTGAATCAGGAAAAAATGTACATCCATTTTCTAGCAGCAAAATATGGAGCAACACCAAATAAACTCATCCGAAACATCTGCATGTCCAACAACTAACTTAGTGTAAATTATGTGATTTCTTCTGAGTATGCGGGATTAGCTATAGAAGCTTTCAGAGATCTCATTCTGTCCTTCTTTTTTAACTCCAGGGTAAAAGTTCTTTTCAATGACGTTAACAAAACTAAATTTAATACCTATTATTTATGTAACATGATTTTGTAAAGTATTTCACAGAGCAGACTTATCCATTATAGTGAAAAAACAGTACAGTTATATCTCTATAGCTCCATATAATTAGAGTAGATTTTTCACGTCTCATAATGAATTCTTTATTCTTTCTACAATATTTGGTTTTATCATATGAAAGACAGTAAGGCCATTCACAGTACTTCTGAGTCTAAAAAGCACCTGCTCTAAAACAGTTCAATGATAAAACCACTACATATTCAAAACCAATTTCGCACCATTCTGTGACTTTGAGTAACTGTAAAAATTATGAAATTATGAAAAAAACAGTTTGCTCCGTATTTCTTAAACCTACATGATGTGTTCCAAATAATCACAAGTACAAAATTATTTTTTGATTGGCTGCCAATGAATTTAAAACTTTATCATTACATCATTTATCTACCATAAAACAAATGAGTAGTCTCATTGAGGAAACAGTCTATAATGGAACTATTTAAATACTTAAGTATGTTCCTGAACTCATTGTCTGTTTTCTAAATTCATTGCAATTTTATTTCATAATCTACTTTGTATTATGCTTTTTTTCTATGTCAAAAGCAAATCTGACGATTTATAGATTTCTCGACATATATGACAAATGTTGCATTTTTTTTCTCTACTTGTATGCATACCACTTATCTACCTAAAGGTTCATAAAGTACTGTTTACGGTTTATGTTGAGTACTATAAAACTTAAGACATGCAACATCATAAACACTTTTCAGCATGGTACTTGGACTAGTTCTTAATGCTAAGCAGATGTAGCATTGCAGAGAAAGAAATTATTACAACCTAATATTACTGGGAAAATAAGGAAGGGATTTAACATACATTCATATCACTAACCATCAAGCTTCTTAGGGCCTGAATAGGTAGCTGTCTCATATATGCAACACTAAAACTTAGTTATTAGAAAACTGACAGAGAAAAAGGTGATTTTTAACTTGATGTTTTGGCAGTGAAGGTGAACTAACATGCACGCATACAAACCCTGATGGAAAGTGCTACTGATTTTGTTACATTTCAGGGTTAGAAACTTTCTTTAGATTGCAATACCATGAAGATGAATGGCACTGAGCTGTAGTACTATACCAAAATATCTGCTAAGTATTAGCTAAATGGTAAGATCAGCACTTAATACCACTTGCTTTAGCAGCTACCTGTTATTTGGATTACCTTAGTTATTTAGAGGCTATAAGATTGAAAGTTCACAGCTGGAGGTTGTAGAGAAATAGGCAAACAACTATGTTTTCAGTCAGTACAAGATGTTAGTTCAATAATTATTACAATAAAACAGTTATGGTTTCTATTCTCTTAATCTGCACATAATACTAATTAACTTCAATAGGAGTTACGGCAGTGTATCAAAATAATAGCTAATGTAAAACCTAGAATTAGTTTTTAACACATGAAAACGCTATCTGTTTGTATGAAACTCACAAAAAAATGCTTAATAAAATTGAATAGCACGTGTATTAATACTACGAACAGTGTTAAAATTGAGACATTAATTTTGTGTTGATTTTATTTTACTATGCCCTTAGTGTTTTTAATTGATTTTTGCTGTTCTATGTGGGCATAAGTTTATTTTCTTACAGTAAGTTTCTATTTCACCTTTCCATATTTTTCTGTAGTGTAATGAGTTTATCTTAATTTCTGTAAGACTATGAAGACGAATGCTTAAAATCTATTTATTCAATTTTATGTCTTGATCTTGTTGTTTTTACTCTGGAGGTAAGTACCATCTAGAATTTTTTTTTCCTTCCCGACTTTCTTTCAGCAGAAGAGTCTTTCAGTCAGTGCTTCTTAGTTCTGTTCAAAACTGCCTCCCCAGAGTTGTAACTACTTGTCATTTCACAAAACCAAAGATGAGAATTTAAGGTACTCTCTTTGTTTTAGCTGTAAAGTTAACTTTGTGTTCCCCTCTCTTTGATTTACAAAAATGTCACTTGAACTTGCTTGTACCTTCAACTTCAGTTACTGGCCTGAAGCCTTAGTGGTTCTAAAGCTTTCTATTTGCAGAAAGTGTCTGCTGAGGGCTCCTGTGCCAGTGCAGTACACATCACATTAAAGCACATAGCACTGATGTATGTTTTCTGACAGCATGTTGTGAAGGGTTTGCCATTTGTATGTGCATCATCTATGGTTAAGAGGAAATTCTTATTTTACTGAGGATTACAAAGTTCTAGTGAGGATGGATTGCTTTATCTCCAAGATAGGAAAGGCTAAGGGAGCTGAGGCTCTTTAGCTTGGTGGAGATTGAGGGATGATCTCATTAATGTTTACAAATACATAAAGGGTGAGTCTCAGGAGGATGGATCCAGGCTGTTCTCAACAATGTCGCATGATAGGACAAGGGACAATTGGTATAAGCTGGAGCATAAGAGGTTCTAAAGAAATGCAAGGTAGAATTTCTTTACACTGAGGGTGATGGAGCACTGGCACAAGCTGCCTATATAGGTTGTGAAGTCTCCTCTGGAGACATTCAAAACCCACCTGGTTAAGTTCCTGTGTGATCTACTCTAGGAGATCCTGCTCTGGCAGGGGAGTTGAACTAGATGATCCTTCAAGGTCGCTTCCAGTCCTTAAGATTCCGTGACTGCAGGACAACCTCTCCCTCTTTCCCGTCTCCCAGCTCTTGTTATTAAAATAACTTTCATCCCATTTGTGGGTGCATGTACAACATAGGGATGACTGGGCAGATTTGAGGCTCGGGCACTGCAACCTTTCTACCAGGTTAAGCAGATGTAAGCAGCACTGGTATGGGAAAGGGGAGATATAGGAATCCACAGAGGTGTTCTGTTTGCCAGCTTACTAGGATGGATTGTATTTGTAGGCATTTCTAATCTCTATTTGAATCTTCTTAGGTTCTTGGTCTGGACAATGGCCTGAGTTCTAGGTTTTACTTATTTATATCATGTAGCTAGAAAACATGTCTTAATACTTTGATTTGCCTACTTCATAGTGGAAGCTATGGTTCTGCATGTAGCCTAATGAAGCATCAATGTAAGGGTGCACTGCACTCCTTTTCAACAATTCTGTGCTAGCTCTCTCAGTTTTGGTATTGCTTTAACACATCAGACAAACTGTCTACTTGCAGCACTGAATACTAGAAGGCCACTGAAAGAGATTTGGTGGCACCATCACTAATCCTGAGCGTGACAATTTGCTTTTCCACTTCTTAGCCTACTGTTTCACAGAATCACAGAATCTCAAGGGCTGGAAGGGGCAGTCTAACCTCCCTGACAGAGCAGAACATCCTAGAGCAGGTCACACAGGAACTCATCCAGTGTTGCCGTTGCTGACAAGACTGCCTGGCCATCCAAACTCATCTCCCAGCTCACCGATCGCTGAGGGGAATAGATCACTGCATGGTATGGATGATGCTCAGTTTTGCTTTATTGTTTATGTTATGTGCTTATATCTGCTAGCATAAGCACCTCCTCCCACTCTGCCTCATGCCAGCCCTTTCACTTTCTCTTCACCCCTCGAGTCATAGCCTGAGATCTTCCGGATGACCACCACAATCCAGGTTGGTTTTGAATGTCTCCAGAGAAGGAGACTCCACAACCCATCTGCGCAGCCTGTTCCAGTGCTCCGTCACCCTCACAGTGAAGAAATTCTTCCTTGTATTTCTTTGGAAAATCTAATGTTCCAGCTTATACCTTATCCTATCATGGGACATCACTGAGAAGAGGCTGACTCCATCCTTCTAACACACGTCCAACAAAGCTCCAGCCCTCACAGCTGAAGCTGTTTAAGAGATGTTTGAGTGTGTACTGTCTTGCAAGAACTAGATACAGAAAAATTACAATGACTCATCCACTTTCTGCCTTTTCTAAGGTGTCCTGTACGTGCAAAGGAACAACTGAGCTCACTCACAACTTAGTGAGAAAAAGATAATGGTGTGTTGACAGCCTAGTACGATACAAGGAGTAAAAAACACTGTGGGTAAAACTCCCAGAATTATAAGCATGCAATTCTGAAAGAGGAACTGATAAGGATACAACATCTGCAATATGACTATGCATGTGAGATACTTAGGCTCAAACACAAACCAGCCTAATGATCACATCTGCATGCAAACTCTGAAATTTAAATGAGAGGACATATGTGGTACTTAAAAACTGAAAAAGGCAACTTTTTTTTTTTTCTAAGCAGTGTATGTAAGAACAGTATAATCACCCTACTGATATTAACAGTCCTTTCATGTTTTCCAAATTGAGTAATACCATATTTTACTGAGGGTGAGGTTTCTTTAAAAAGTCTGTAGCAATAAAACATAAAAGAGATGGTTTCTGTCTCTCTTTGTATATCAATGTAACTACTTAATGTCAAACATTCACATTTCTTTTCACTGGGTCTTAATAGACTTTATAAATGATGATCAGAGAGATTCACATAAATGAAAATTTACCCTAAATACCATTTTTTCCCATGTTCTCTATAACTTAGTATTATGTCTTGGAGAAATGCAAAGTAAGACCAAAAATACAGAAATATTTGGATACGTCTGGGCACAACTGATGTTTGTGAACTTGAAGCTCACAAATGACAAGAATAAAGAAATATATAATCCCATAGAGTCATACAGAGGACAAGTCTTAGCTCAATCATTTTGGGTAATGTGTAATTTTATTTCCTTTTTTTTACCATCTCCACAGAGCAAAATGTCCTTCCAAAAACAGTATTAGAGAGTTTCAAAAGCTACAGAAAATAAAAAAAGCTTAACCTAGAAACATCTAACAACATTTCAGGTTGAATTCAGAGAGCCAATATGTCAATTCTATGTTTTCATGGAGAAAACTGCAAAGACTGATGATGTTTGTTGCTGTTTCTAGTGAGACTACATATTAGAAAGAATAAGTTTCCTCATAAGGCTCACAAGTTGGTACACTCAAAACCAGATCAGCTTCATGTGGCCTGCTGTTGTCTTTCAAGTAGGATGAAGACCCTGAATGACACTACAGATTTAGATAAAACAACTTGAGCTTCTCAACAACTTGAAAGTTTGGAGACAAGGATATCTGCTTCTTCTCACACTAAACAGGCATTTGCAAGGGATTCAGTAGACTTTTTTAAAAAGTTCTGTAGAACTGTTTAAAGTCTAACATCTCAAAGCAAGTATTATTTGAATAAGTAAATGGCCAGTGATGAATCTAATGCAAGTTTAAAAGCAGTGAGTACAACTCCTCAAAACAAAATCAGAATTCATAGCAAAAGACAGCTTGTGCACTACAAAATGCTCTCAGAATCTAGCAAATAGCTCGGCAATTCATTTTCACAGTCAGCTGGTCTATCACAAAAAATAATCTCATGTTCTCTAAGTATTACTCATAGACATGAAATAAATGTGTTTTGTCCAGGGTTTTCACTCTAATCACCACTCGGTACCTCTCAGCAGTATTCTCTTTTAAAACATCAATGGAATCAGGGCTGAAGCATCTCAATTTGTCCCAAGATATAGAAACTGACCTGTGAAGGCACTGCAATTGAAAAGTAAGAACTCTTGAATTCCCCAGTGCTCTCTGTGAGATACAAGAGTTCAAGTAGTTCATCTGCTTTCAAACCCTCTACTGTTCTCATCAATTAACTCAATCTGACACCACACTAAAAATTTTAGGATACATGTTCCAGTTTCCTCATATTGCCAGACTTTGTGGCATTGAGATTTTAGGGGAAGATACATACAGATGGTGACAACTGAATTCCAATTTGTTGATATCAATAGATTGTAGCTCAAAAGGAGCTTACTTGCCTTGTGCTCTGTAAACCATAACTACTGTTTTGTTTTGTGTTAGATGGATGAAAGACACTTCTAGTGGAGAAGGAGGTAAAGCAGCTCCAATATTTTGGTTAAGTATTATACATGTCTATATTCTCCACTAATATCTCATTCTTGCTTTGGAAGGAACTTGAGTAAAAAAAAAAAACAAAAACCAAACTGGGTTTTTAAAAGTGAGATCTTCAGTTTTGATACTGAAGATCCTGTTGTGATGGCAATTCATGTCAGGTTTGGTGGGGTTTTTTTAAGTCTCTAAACAAATGAGGAAATGAAACATCTTCCAACCAAACATCTCTACAGAACACAGTATGGTGCTTCTCTTCCCTCTGAAAACAAATCAAAAGAAAAAAAATTGTTGAAAGTTTTTATGAATTTAGAAAAGAAAGTAATGTCATTGAGAACTAAAATTTTGAGCATAAGAAATAAGGAAACAAGAATATTCAACAGAATAAAAAACAAGGCTGGTGTTACATTTTTTCCTCCCTTTATATATTATGCTATGCACAGTAAAACTGAAAGGGAAATCTGCTACCAGTTTTACAATATTATAACATTTTGGAGACATAGAAAATTCATTACAACTTCTGTACTGTGTCTAGATAAGCACATTTAACCTCTTTGATTATATCTTTGCTAAGAACATTTTTTCATCTCTAATTATCAGTATTATTTTTCCTCTGCAGTTTCTTTAGCAAGCTTTGTGAATTTAATCACAATCACTGTATTCCCCAGTACGATTAAATTGAAACAGACTCTGATTTCATCCTTACTATGGTTCAAACAGATCTCACCAGTCACAATAGCTGATCCTAATTTTTGAGCTTGAAAATGCTAGGAAATGTGATTATATACCATATTTTACATTCAGCTCTTTAAGAGATTATGAGAATTAAACTCCCATCCTGAAGTTCACTGGCTCTATTGATAGGCAAAATACAGACAGAGATTCTACCTACAATGAAAGAGTCCTATAAAATTAGAATGTCTTGTCAGTGATAATGAAAATAAAATATTTTGTTATTCAGTCAAAATATCTGAAGATACTTCACCTCTCCAAGAGCTAATGTATTTATGTATCTATATTACAAATTTGCATACATGGTTTAAAAAATAATTTTTCATATGTAAGATTTTAAATGGATTTTCTGCATATTTTTTTATAAGGTGAAAGAGATTTTCTGTCTGTGGCTTCTGAAAATGAGACAATAAAATGACAGTTGTTCAGACAATATGCAGAAGGGATGCAGCAGGGCTCGTCTGTAACCATGGGTGACCTGAAAAAAATCTCTCAGGACTGATTTGGTTTTTCACTTTACCTATAAGAAGCTATGTTACAAAAAATCCACACAAAAATCCTCACATGGTTTTCATCTTCAAATATTCCATCACAATGATAGTGAGAAAGTCAGATGAAAGTTTACAGCGGACCTTCTTTACAAAAGAAAAGGCTTAATGGATTTTCCAGCTAAACAGAAAATCATCAGGTCATACAGCATATTTGTTTTCTGTTTTGCTTGAAGAACACCAAATGAAAAATAATTTTTACTGCAACACACTGACAAGGTAAATACAGTTCAGGAAATAGAAACAAAAGTTATAGTGTACTTAAATGAAGTTAATTAATTGTGCAAGCTTAGGAGGCTAATGTTAGAGTTCTCTCAGCTAATGAATAGCAGTTGAGACAGAAGATGAGCACAAAAGGTAGACAGGTGTGGGATTTAAACAGCAACTGAAAACAGATGAAGAAAGGAAGCATTGGCTTCTTATCAAGTGTAATTTAATTATGGGACTATGTATTTTTAAAGGTAAAAGCAGTAACAATAAAACCAGTATTTATTCACTGCTACTATACATAATGAGAGATTGATACATGGGCAAAAGGATGATAAATGCTTTGCCAGACTCAAGAATCTTGGCTAAGGTCATAAATTGGTTCATTGTCTAGCCTTGGTGTTGACTCATATAATTGATTTGCATGAACAGGATCTAAATTTTCCAGTTTGATGTCTCAGGATATCCTGTGATTTTGAGTTACAATATGCACATTCCTAATTATCCTAGAACTGAAACACACATCCCCTCCCTCACCCCTCGCTTCAGTCTTCCCTTAAATCACACTTCAAAAATGTATTATGAATTTATGTTAGTCAGTGGGTTTACTCACGTTTAGATATTACTTTCACATTGTGTTATTAGTTACTGTAATACCATATAGGCCTGTCACAGTGTTTAGCACAATGATGCTTCAATTTTGATTGGAAACATAGAAAGCTATTCTAATACAAATACAACATTTATTGATTGAAATATTTGATAAATATATGATAGCTGATGAGACCATATTATTCTCTGCAGGAACTTTGAATCCACTCTTCTTTTCTTTTTATAAAACCTGAGTTCTCTTTGTGACAACGGAACGTTTTCATTCCACAGTGCAGCAAATGCAAAATAATGACTTAATATATGATAAGAGTATGGCTAGTGATAATAGGTCTATTTTGCCAAATAAATTACTTTGAGCTATCACATGCCCTGAAGTAAATGGACAGCTGCAACAGTTTTCAGCAAGTTAATAGTGAGCAATGATAAAATAACGTGCTTTTGCATTAGACAAAAGCTTGCTACAACGGCCAAAACAGCTGATTTGTTAGATTCAAGTCTTCATGCAGACTGCTAGAAAAACTATTTAACTTTACCTTTCACAGGGAGAGATGAGAATCTGACACAATTTAAAAGGCTATTTCAGGGCTGTCAATCAGAGGAGGCCAAGAGATGAACACTATATTTGTAAGTTATTGCAAAATTGCCAAATATACATGTAGAAATTAGACTGCCACACTATCCCATGAAATTTGTTTTCCAGAAATTTAAAAAAAACCCAACAACAAAAAAAGAGAAGCAATTGGGAAAATAAGGAAATAAGGACATCATTGAACAAACATCAAGTCATAACACAGATATGGTAGCTGTAATATTTTTTCCTGCATTTGCACTGATGAATGATTGAATAAATCACAACTGTCTATTCAACAATAGCGTTCAAAGCAAGAAAAGGAAAATCATGAACATCTACCTTCAATAATCTAATGAGGACCCCATATCCTCTCTTATAAAAACTAACATAAACAATGTTGTTAGTGCTGTTCAGATAAGATTTGTTGCTTTTCAGCAGGGTGAGATGCAGAATAACTTTTATGAAAAATAAAATTATTTTGCAATAATATCTTGTCCATTTGTTTTCAGAAATGTCCTTGGAAATCAGAAGACTGAATTTCAATTAAACTACTCCTTTTGATGCCCTATAAACATAATCAAATACAGCTGAATTTTAGTGGGATAGAAGTGAAAATACATTTCCATGTACAGATTCAGGATGCTTATGGTATTACACAGAGATTAAAAAAATGAAAATGAAAACCACCAACTAGTTCGATAATCTTTTAATTCAGGATTCTTACCAATGATCCACTTTTAACTTGCTTTTTCTTGTTTTACTTTTACTATTCTTTGCCTATGAGCTCACATTCCTTTATAGTTCTCAATCCTAAATTTAGTGATACATATCCCCAATATTTTCTATTATTATTTTTGTAATATTTTTTCAAATTTATTAACACTGAGTGCATAATTACCTCTAACTACTAATAAAATCTATTCTATTTTGGCTTATGTGCTTTGTTGTAATTTCACAGCCCTTACAACCAAGGAATTGTAAATGGAAAGGTTAGACAAGGAATGTTGATGTATTTTCATAGCCTAAGAGTTCTATTACTCAGATGATTGATTCTTTTTAGAATAACATACAGAGTGGCCAGTTAACCAAGGACCAGCTTTAAAATAGAAGGCACGCATTATGATGGAAAGAGGAACCACAAAAATAATGCAAAACTGACTAACGTGGGTTTTAAAAAATAAACATTATCTAAAAAGAATTAAAGCAAAATATAGTTTAGTATTTTTACTATTAAAACAACTCATCTGCCATAATAGAAACAGATTTGTCTGTTTTTATCAGCCTGTTTATTTCCTCAATAGTGAGTTTCTACACCAATTTCACCCTTCCTCTTCCTTCCTTGAAATACTAACGCAGCATATGCACTTCATCTCTTTGTTTGCTCTTTGCATGTGTGGCATTTCCTGCCTTCTGTCTTAGCTAATTACACAAAGAGCTATTTTGTCCCCTTGAATTAGCCTTCCAAATCCATGTATTTGGTGTAAAAATTCAGCTGAGTAAAAGTGCAATTGGTGAAAATTTTGTACTTCCAAATCTTTGTTCAAAGACACAGATCTAGTTGGCGATCTACCAAGTTGCAAAATGTAGCCATATAGTTCACTCTTCTTCTTATGGTCAAAGTACAATTACTTTTTTCTGCTTCACCTTGAAGACAAAACACACTGCACAACCTTCTTTTTGTTGAAGTGGACTACAATACCAGCACCGCATAACAATCAGATACCTGTTATGGGACTTGAAATTATGACTGAGTAACCCCTAAGCCAACAAAGGCAGTACAGGACAGGCTTACTGCATTTCAAAAAGTTTCTTGAATTATCACAGAAAATATCACATCCTAACACTGAAACCTCTACCTCACAAATTCTCTGAGAGGAATGTTTAAAAAGGTCAGGTTTTTTGCTAATCAGATGTTTGAAAGGTAAATCTGTGGCTATACATTAAATCACTGACTGAAAACAGGGATTAACTTTAAATTGGAGAAAAGTCTCTACAACCTCCCACAAAGAAATAGTGTAATATTTAGATCAGTTTCTGTTGTGCCATGTCAACAGAAAGAGATCCATGTGGAAAACAGAGAGAAGAACAGAGTAACATCCTCTCACTCATCAGTTTTCATCAGCCATGAACTGGTATAATTTCTAGTAGTATTCAAGTAAACTATGAATAGCCTAGAATTACATAAACCTTTCTAGAGTTTAAAATTTACAAGTTAGCTTTTAATTTACAGGTAGCTAGTAGAAGTTAAATAACTATGCAAAGTAAATTTTGTAAATCTCTATGATTCTATGTGCTACCTTTATTTTGGAGAAAATGAAATGTTGATATAATGCATTTTACAATTTGTCAGTAATTACACAGCGGCTTAGTAGCATGACTGACAGTAAAATGCAAAAGCCCTTAACTTTGGAAAAGCAGTGTTCTCATCACTGGAAAAATCTTTCTGTTCATATATTCACAGCTGTACATATACCCTTCTGAAAGGAAATAATTAGCATTACCTTCATTATTCAAGAGTAGACAAGCTGTTGCCCTTACTATGTATGTAATTAATTTCAAAATTCCAAGCTTTTCAGATAAAAAATAACTAGTACTGAAAACAGAACACATGCAAGACTGAAAAGGACTTGTATTGGAACTGTCAGTTGCAAATAACAGGCAGGATTGATTGAAATTTGTTATCTATTTGAAAGGAAAATACTTGCTTGACAGAAAGCTTACACCATTCAACATCTTACTGCATTGCTCAATCCTTCCCTCTAAACTGCACCACAAACTTGAAAACCTGTTAAACTGCATCACCAAGAGGTTCAGCTGCCATAGATAATTACAGCCTTGTGGGTGATAGTCAATTGACAGCAGACTGTGTCTGCTCTTCCACCATGGTGATGATTAACACAGGAGAACTCAACCAGTGACCCTCAGAATGTCTTTAGCCACACAAACAAAATCACTTTAAATAGCTCTGAAGATCTGGGGCTCTAAAAGCTCTTATGGAAGGATTTTATGCATAGTATGGAGTATGGAGTGATTTTAGCTAAACAACATTCATACTTTCAGTTCTAAATCTTCAAAGCAAGTGTCTGTTCTCTTTACTAGTGTGTCTCAAGAACAGTAAACCTACTGACAGTTAATCCAGTCTCCTCTCTAATAGCCAGTTGATGACTATCATGGACTACACGATCCTGAATTTTATTGACCTGTTCCAGTTGTTTACCATGGTTATATTTAATCAGTTCTATGTAATCATAATTGTACTTCATTTTTGTAGTCAGAATATACTCTTTATTAAAATATATGTTTAGAAAAAGATTGTGGCATTTCTATGGCATAAAAAATTAATTCCTTTTGTCATATCTTTTGAGAATGTTACGTTTCTTGGTGTAAGTGAAGCAACAAAGGAATAAACTTGTCATCAAGAATGAGTCAGTAGATTTGCCTACCAGTTAAGAAAATTCTCTATTATTTTAATTTTGAAATGATAATGAAGTGAAGTAAGATATTAGCAATCTGTTTTCTGATCCCTTAATGGAATGGTGAGAAAAGGCTGCTTGTTTAACTTCGCTTCCATTTCCAGCCACACCACTGACTTGTTCAAAAATCACAGGACAAACTCATCATCTTTGTTTTTAAGAGGCACAGTAATCTTCACCTCAACATAAGGATACAAAATGCTGAACAGGTATTGCAAAGGATGTTTAAGTCACTGAAGAAACCTTCAGCATCAAAGTAACACCACTAATGTAATTTCTGATTCTACACGGCAGTGCTCTCTCTTCTGAGAGCTTCATTATCTTGACTGTTCAATGCTGACCTGAAGAAACCAGTAGATAGAGATGGTAGTTTAGACCACACGAAAATTTGATCACTGGTCTCTTCAGAGAGATTGATAACAAGAATTGGATTTGACATAGCGCTATCATGATTGCAGCTTCTGTTAAGTGGACACCTGTTCATTAGAAATTGGAATGTGATTGCAAAATCAAGTACACACAAACTGCCAGTCATTCAGTTCAATAGTTCTAGATAAATTAAGAGTAATTACAACAAGCAAACAGCTTTTGAAACTGAACAATTCCTCACTAACAATTCATTACTGGGTTTTTCTGTGTTTTATGAGGAATCTGTTGCAATCTGAGGTCAAATAAATCAGTGTTTTAGGGTTTTTAAGGCCACATTAGAATTTTGGGGAAGTAACTTAGCAGTCTATTACCTGGCCTCCTACTTAACTTCAAAAATACCAGCAATCAGCGAAAGGTCATGAATATATCAGAAAACATTCAGTCTACATGATTGGATTTTATTTGGTATAGATTTTGAGTTCTTAAGAGCACTGAATGTGCGCTCCTTTGCAAGGCATCAATGTAAATTACACAACAGGAAAGACAACATGCTCTAAGGTCTGTCCAAGCCTGCCTTATTTCCTCTCATTATTTACTCCTTCCCTAGAGTAAAAGAAACAGAAAACATTGACAGAAAACATTGTCTTTACAGATTTCAGTACATCAAATGAAAGAACTGGATGCATTAAATGTACAGAAGTGATGCAGTATTTGTAGCTGCAATTGCCTGTAAACCTTTCCTATTGTATTTATTTATAAATACATCAACTTTGTCTAATTAACCAGAGAATCTCAAAAAGCAACATAAGAAAACAGACTTTATTTGGTTATGAATATAGTCCACAAGGATAGGTATTAAGTAATGAGGTGAAAAATAACATTATTTGGCCAAGAAAACAACAGGATTTATTTCATTAGTCACTGTATTATTATTGTTTAGTCAGACTAGACACATTCACGCTAACGAGAGTGAGTATACCTGTACTGTCTTCATATTTGCAGCCCATGCTTTTGCGAAAGTCAGGGAATACCTGGGATTTTGCATTCAGTTGTGTATATATGGCTAACTAGATGTAGCTATAAAGCACACTGTAACATCTGCCTGACAGTGGAGATACCCAAATCAGAACTGAATGACTCCAAACAAGAGGTGTATTGCATTGTGTGCTTTTGTAGCAATACACAGATAAATACTGGCCATCTCTTACAGTTTCTGTATTAAATTATTCCCTATGAATCCACATTAATCATCTTATTTTTCTTAAAGGTGACCTGGATGTTTCTACATCCCTGCTACATACCGCAAACACCACAAAACCTCCCTTAAGTAACAGGTTAGAAAAAAAAAAAAGGTAGACCTTAAGGATTCAATGAGTTTTAAGATTTCTATAAAACAAATGCAATGCTTTGTGTATTAGTGGAAATAGAATAGAAACATTCATCTCCATTTTAAACTTAATAGATAAGTTTTAAATTTCGGACTCTTTTTTTTTTTTTTACAAAATTTCTGTCTATTACAATCATAGCCACATCCAAAATGTGACAGGCAGAATTCCAGGTATCTTACAATATATGTCTGAAAAAAATTTGACTATGATTATGATGCCTTACACAATTAAAATCCTTTTAGGATGTAGATGCCAGAAAAGAATTTTAGAAGTGGGCAAATGCAGGAGGAAATGTTTTGATTTTTTTCACTTCTTTCTAAATTGTCACTGACTAAAAAGTGAAATAAGAAACTATTTCTTGTAAAGTTTATTTTAGATAAGAGACTGTCCTATGCACATTTCTGTTTTACATAGAAGAGAATATCCAGGATCATTCATCACTCAGAAGCACAATCTACTAATCCCTTATGATGAAGGTGCTAACTAAGATTTAACTGCATGTAGAAAATGGGTGCATGAACCTGTGGAAGAGTGCCTTTATATCTTATTGTTCAGTGCTTTCTGAAGGTCGACTTGAATTCCTATACTTAGATATCTAGGAGAAGAAAAAGCACAAGTGGCACACATAGATTGATAGAAGGTAAACTATCACAGAATCATAGAATCCTTACTGTTGGAAAAGACCTTTATGATCATCAAGTCCAACCACTAATTTAATACTGCCAAGCCCAACACTAAACCATATGCCTCAGCACTTCATCTACATGCCTTTTAAATATCTCCAGGGATAGTGACTCCATCACCACCGTGGGCAGCTTGTTCCAGTGTCTAGCAGCCCTCATGGTAAAAAAGTTCTTCCTAATCATCCATCTAAACCTCCTCCGGTGCAACTTGAGCCCCTTTCCTTTTTTCCTATTATTCAGTACTGCAGAAAAGAGATCAACACCCATCTCACTAAAACCTCACTTTTAATTACTTAGAGAGAGTGATCATGTCTCCTCTCAGCTTCTTCTTCTCCAGGATAAATAACCTCAGCTTCCTCAGATGCTTCTCATAAGACTTGTTCTGGAGACCCTTCACCAACTTTGTTGCTGGTCTCTGGACATGCTCCAGCACCTCATTGTCCTTCTTGTAGTGAGGGGCCCAGAAATGAACATAGCACTAGAGCAGTGCTGAGTATAGGGGGACAATCGCTTCCTTGGCCCTATTGGCCACATTATTTCTTATACAAGCCATGATGCCCTTGGCCTTCTTGGCCATCTGAGCACATTGCTGACTCATATTCAGGCAGCTGTCAATTAACAGCCCCAGGACCTTTTCTGTTGGATAGCTTTCCAGACACTCTGCTCCAAGCCCACGTCCAGGACCTGGCACTTGGTCTAAATTTGGTCCAGAAGAGAAGGTGAGTGAATATAGGAAAGAGCTGAAACAGTTGAAAATGACCAGTCTAGGGAAATGTACTTTTCCCCGATCAGTTTAGACAAATTCCATCAATACTTTCATGATTCAGCAATGGTTATGAAATTTGCCTCTGTCTATCAGGGAGGTGGACATATACCCCTGTGTAAGCATAATTTCTGCTGTTGTCTCTACAGGTTTTGGCTCTAAATACATGTAGTCATGTAATACATGTAAAGAAAATACATGATCAAATCTTAGGAAAGAAGCCTGAACAGATTCATGGAACAGAATCAGGCATTTAAGCCAGAAAATCCTAAACCTAACTGATAGTTTCCTCAACAGCTTTAGATAATGGAGAAGGAACTAATTCAGAAAAATCCTATAACCTATATTATACAAGAGGCCAAACTAAACAGCCTTACCAGCCCCTTACAGTGTAAAAACCTACAGACTGCAGGGGACTGAGTCTCCGAATATGCAAGCGATTCACTGTACAACTGTGTACTGCCTTTTCTGTTTCTCCATCTAAGAATGTGTTTTACTTCCTGTTTCTATTTTATGAAGAAACAGTAAAGAATAAGTAATCAGTGACTGTATATTGCTCTAAAGATATGAAAGATTCAAAGTGCTTAGTAACAGTAGAGCATTATCAAGACAACTCAGAAATGTAACTTATGTGTGTTAAGATTGTGTTCTTATTCACAGCTGCTTAATGAAAGTATAGAATGACTTAAAGAGAAAACAAATGAGATGAAGACCACCTGCCAGATTTATCCCTGAATTTCCTGGGGCTTATCCATACAAGTAATACCAAAACATTAACATAAAATTTCATATTTTGTTAAAATTACAATCCCATGCACTTTCTATAAAAAGGGATAACGGTGCTTTCAGAGTTATTCCAGTAATCCTGAAATACAGTACTTTAAAAAATCCTGCTTTGCATGTGATAAAATAGTCTAACAAGAAAACATTCAAAAAAGAAAACACACCATATTTGTCTGTAGTAAATGTCATTAACTTCAAATTATTAAATATCCTAGTCTGTTTTGGTTACTAAAGAGAAACTGACCAAAGGAAACAGTCAATGAGCTGGTCACTGAACGAGTACAATGCTGTGAGTATTAACTGAGATACTATAAATTTTAAGCATTCCATTATAAATGAAGGCTCAAATATGAATATATGTAATATATGTATTTTTCTACCAGAAATAACGTGCCAGTAACCTACAGTATAATATAACCTTCAACGTTCCACTTTTTTGCCAACTGTAATTGTGTCTTATCCTGCATTAGGAAACATAGTAGAAAGAAAACTCAATGATACTTGCTAATGTGTAAGATAGTATTGAAATAGACAGAGTTATGCTGCATTTTACCATCTAGAGTTTCACTTACTGATACAGTTGCTGTGTTCTGTACGTGTCTAGACAGTGGAGTTACAAGAAAGGTGGCCTCTAGCATCAAGAACATTTCAGAAAGAGTAGTCTCTGCAACAAGGTGATCTACAGCTGAACAGAAATAAGTTTTTTTTCATATTCCCTAGTCCTCACAGGAGCCACTGTGTTAAGACAGCATTTCTATCTGCATACTTCCATAATCAGGAATAGAAAGCACCACGTCAGAGACTTCAAAAAAAGCCCACAAAAAATCATGAGGCAAATTCTGTGAATTGAGAACGGTGATGTCAAAGGACCATTTAGTTCATTTGAAACTCTTAAGAGTCCTACATGAAAAAAACTTCCTAGTAAGAACACAGAATAGCCACCACTCAGACCTTTGACAAAGGAAGGTTGTGATGGAATATCTCTTCCAGATTATCAGTCTGAGGTTCTTAATTTAGTAAGTAAACATACCATAGAGATCTTATCACAAATTGTTTAAACTCCACATTGAAGCAGTTTAGGATTTTAACCTTTGCTCCTATGAAAACTGTTTCAGAATATCTTTCTTTTAAGGTCTTGAATCCTTCAGTTTTCTTGTTCCCGGGCAAGAAGTCTCACAGACAGAGTAAAATAATGGTTTTCCTCCAATGATATTATTTAAGTCAGTATTTTCTCAATGAAAAAATCTCCTAAAAAGGTCACTACAGAGAACAAACTGATTCCATAATAAAGCTTATTTCAGGGAAAAAAGAAACAAAGAAAAAAAGAAAAAGCAAAGAAAAAAGGGATAAAAAGAGGAAGTAGGATATAATGTACATTATCATACAGGTGCATACTGCATTCAGTTAAAGCTTACTAAAAATTCGGTGTCTTGTACACAAGCAAGACATACACTTATGCTATAATGAAAGACAGCATTCTGCATGTGCGTTGGAGTTACAAACAAATAAAAACTGCCTACAGCTAAAAATTTATTTTCAATACTTCAGCACTAGAGCTAATTATATATTAAAGGATCTAATCAGTGTAAGATTCCTTCAAAAACTAAGCTTTCAATAGGAAAAAACACAGCAGTAAAAGACCTTATTGCTGTAGTAAGCTGCAGAGGCTAAGTTACGACAATAAATATATTAAGAGGATATAGATTTTATTAATAATATGAAAAAAATCCCCCTTTTTAACCAATAACCCCAAAACTCTTAAGTTTACTTCATAGTTGTTGTTATTTTTCAATCTCTTTTCATCATTTATACGTGGTAATTTTTTTCCCTTTTAACTTAGTGTTGTGATGGAATCAATACAAATCTGCTCTTAACATATCTGTCTCTAACCTGTGTTTGTTTTAAGCTGTATCATTCATAATGGTGATCGATGGGTAATGCTATTTCTTTTTCTCCACAAAAGGCACAGAGCATAAAAAGTTCATATATTTTATGCCCAAGGTCAGGAGAAAATTAATGGATAAGAGCTACATAAAATGGAGTTCAAGCTGAATGGGCTGAGTGCTCTCTACAGGGTACAGTCAAGGCAGGCAGTACAAAGCCCATTATACTCAAACGCTCTTGAAGCATTTCAGAAGTGAAATTGTTTCCACAGGCTAATGCATAAAAGTACAAAGCTTTAACTTTTCTGTTTCACAGATAGCCTACAGATATTGGGCAAGTGTTTCTTTTCAGAATTTTATTTAGCATATTCCATTTATCAATCTTTACCTTAAGCCATAAACCCATTTGGTGTTTATGACTAAAGTTGTACAAGCTACGTTTATTTGTCATTAGTGAACTTCACAGACTTTCCTGTTCATTCACTCACAAGCTCCCTGTCAATAACTGAAGAGCAGAGCTTTACAAAAATCCTCTCATACACACAAAAGCACTATATTTTAAAAATTAAAGAATTAAATGATTATGTAAACATGTCACTTCTCACTTACTTTACAGTACATTTTAACAATTCTCCACAAATAAAAAGTAAAACTCAATTTCATTTCAACCAGAGACCACAGGAATGGTAGAAGGAATGACAAAAATAATACTGTGTTAAAAGTGTCAGTTATTTAGCTTCCTAATATTTTCCTTCATTACCTCAGTAACTCTTTCAACAAAGTCCTCTCCTGTGTCAAGAAACTTGCCTCAGTATGTGAAAAGCAAACTGCAAACAGAGTATGCAATTCACTTGAATGAAGACTGCAGGAAACTGTAGAGACGCATGACAGAGGTTCTGCAAAATACAATTTAGTTGCAGAAATAAAGGAGTTGTGTCATATGAGTTTATTAGAAATACTGTCCTAGGGTTATATCTGAACACGTTTCAGTGTTCATTTCCTTCTTATAATCTAAAGTTAAGAAAAAAAAAAAAAAAAGAAAAAAAAAGGAATATCCTAAACATAAAATGAGATAAACAGTAAAAGGTGTTTTTACAAAGGCATTTAGTAATAGGACAAAGGCTGATGTCTTTGAACTGAAAGAGGGTAGATTTAGGTTAGATATTAAGAAGTACTTCACTGTNGCTCCCTGTCAATAACTGAAGAGCAGAGCTTTACAAAAATCCTCTCATACACACAAAAGCACTATATTTTAAAAATTAAAGAATTAAATGATTATGTAAACATGTCACTTCTCACTTACTTTACAGTACATTTTAACAATTCTCCACAAATAAAAAGTAAAACTCAATTTCATTTCAACCAGAGACCACAGGAATGGTAGAAGGAATGACAAAAATAATACTGTGTTAAAAGTGTCAGTTATTTAGCTTCCTAATATTTTCCTTCATTACCTCAGTAACTCTTTCAACAAAGTCCTCTCCTGTGTCAAGAAACTTGCCTCAGTATGTGAAAAGCAAACTGCAAACAGAGTATGCAATTCACTTGAATGAAGACTGCAGGAAACTGTAGAGACGCATGACAGAGGTTCTGCAAAATACAATTTAGTTGCAGAAATAAAGGAGTTGTGTCATATGAGTTTATTAGAAATACTGTCCTAGGGTTATATCTGAACACGTTTCAGTGTTCATTTCCTTCTTATAATCTAAAGTTAAGAAAAAAAAAAAAAACACAACATCAAAACAAGAGCAGCTGAGCATATATCACAGTGAAAATATCACTAGGCAAAGAAGAAGGTAAAAATCCTGCACTGAGCAGCAGATTATGTAACACAAACTTGGAAAGAAGTTCAATTAGAACACAGCTTTATTTTCTCAGAGTCTGTAGCAGTAGTCTGGTTGCTACTTGCACTCTGAGGAAACCAATGTAGCTTCTGGTGAAAAGACGGAGATAGGAGGTTGTGAGTTACATATGCAACTGTCTTATTCACTTTCAAAAAAACCCACATACAGTATTGCTGAAATAAAACTTGGGGGAAAATTTAAAAAAAAAAAAAAAAGAAAAAAAAAGGAATATCCTAAACATAAAATGAGATAAACAGTAAAAGGTGTTTTTACAAAGGCATTTAGTAATAGGACAAAGGCTGATGTCTTTGAACTGAAAGAGGGTAGATTTAGGTTAGATATTAAGAAGTACTTCACTGTGAGAGTGGTGTGGCTGTGCAATATGTTGCCTTGAGAAATTGTTGTGTTCAAGAGCAGGTTGGATGAGGCTTTGAGCAACCTAGTCTGGTGGAAGGTGTCCCTGCTCATGGCATTTTGACCTTTAAGGTCCTTTCCATCCCAAACCATTCTATGATTCTATAATTCAATAAACTACTCAAAAGAAAGTGTCAAAATTATAACCAAAAGCAAAAAAAAGATATCCAAGTCTGGAGTGATCACACTGTGAGATATGCCTGTCAAATCCTTAGTATTATGGTACTTTACCCAAATATTTCAGCAAGAAATTACTCCAAAACACGCATGTTCCTTCATAAATGTGTCACAATGCTATCATAACTATTGCATCTGACTGACTGCTTCCAACGTGCAAATAACACATTTATATTCTTGGTGGCAGGCTGCTGAATATCCAAATGCCATTACTCTACTGAGGCAGAGGTGGTTTTGTTCTGATGAAGTGCAAGGTTAAGTTTACCAGATTCAGAAATAAATTCCTGAGCACTTTGTTTTATCTTTATGACAAAATGTAATTACATTACTATTTATCAGTTTTTAGTCTGTGCTTTGGCTACTTGCTAGGGCAAACTGAAGGACAGAAGGTAAAATGCCAATGATTTACCTGAATCCAGTCTTGGAATTCTGGATTATTTCTTAAATTCTTATTCCTAAGAGACCTGAAGGTTGAAACAGGAGGATACACTCATGTTTCTCTCTGATGTAAATTGGTCTCATAGTGCATCTAAGTAATCTGTGCTGCTGTTTTTTAAAATAAAACATTTTCAGAAGGCCTCTAAATAATGTAAACTAATTGGATTTGGATTAGCTTCTAGACTATAATCAACTATGCCTTCTTTATGCTAAAAGGCTATTATTTTGCTACATTTTATTTATGCCAAGCATGTAACGGTAATTGTTTATTACTGTGATTAAAACCCAATGCAGAAAAACAAAATATTGTATTAGCTGACTTTGGTATTTTCATTACTCAAAATAATGGTAATCACTGTAATTTTTTAATCTCTAAGGATAAAATTTTTGTACTAAATATTTTAATATTTCTTTACAATGCTACAATATCATGCTGCACTTGCCATTGCAAAATGATGGCCACCTTCAACAAAACCAAGAGCCTTGAGGCATTTTTGGACAAATTTAACTTTCCTAGAATAAGAAGCTTTCTCCACATTTTATAGATTTCACTCACTGAGAGTAAACTCCAGTACATCTGGGTTCAGTTTTCTTTGTATCAATTCACATTGGTATCAACTTCTGCAGCTAGAGTATAAAACAGTCACAAGGCAACCATTTCTGTGATATCAAAACAAACTGAAGAGCCAATACAAGAAATTAGAAAGAATATAAACTTCACTTTGGTGCTGTAAGGAAAACACTCAGGTCTTGAGAGTTCTAGCTACAATCTGCAGTGCCACTCTTTCTGTAGACAACTCATGATGAAATGTGTCCAGAATGCTTTCTGACAGAATTTAAAGGCACTCAAAGAAAGTCAATACATCCTCATTTCATAAGACAGTGTCATTAACAACTGTATAATTCTTAACCTTTTTTTCCCCCCACTTTTTATATAATGAACGTAATATTCTGTTAGCTTGTTGTTTGTTTATTGGCCAATAAGAAAAGGTATTGTCTTTGACAGGGAATTTTATAATTACATTATCACAGTAAGGGTTCATGCTAAAATTTTCATTATGTTCTTCTCTCTTTCCGTTTTTACCAAAGTTAGTTATCTTTCCTACTTCAGGCTTTGACTGACTGTATATTAGATCAGATGTTGAAGCTAATTAATTCCACAGAAATTCCTACAGCAATGTAACTTCAGCAGCTCTAGATGTAAATGAGGGAGGCAAGCTGGAAGTGGAAATATTTTGTTTATGGTATTTTAGATGCAAGAAGTGTCACATTCAAATAAATAAATTTGTAAAAATTTTAGTAATCTGTCCAATCATTACTTATATCTCCTGACCAAAGTGGCCGTTGTGACTAAATTAACACTAAGAGGTCAAAGGATATCACAGCATTTCTAAGCTCTTTTCTATTATTCATAAACTACCTTAACTACTTTTTCTTCAAGTGACGATTAAAACAGAGAGATCTCTGACCTTGACTCAAACAAAATAACATTTCAGTACCTTTTACAGCACCTTTTACATATGCCAGAGAGAAGACATGTTTCTTCTGGAGCTACAGTGATGACCTATGGTTTGTTCATCAAACAGCTTTTATAATTGACTTTTAATATATGAAACTATTTCACACAGGCAGATCCACTTATATCCAGATTGATTCATCCAATATTATCTTTTCCTTATGTAGAGAAGATAGGATGATAAAGAAATAACAGGACAAAAGCAGAAACATTCTGACTAGTATCATTTTGCCAAACCTTCTTTCAGAGGTATTGTATGAGATCTCTGCAGTAAGTGTCTAACAGATTGAGGAAAATAACTGTGTTGGCAAGGCAAACAGAGTAAGAGCAGTTACTGAGGAGTGGCTTGTGTCAGCCACCAAGATAGAGGTTAACTCCTCATAATAAACAACAGGGATAATAAACATTATCAACCCCCTAGTCCAACAAAACTATCTTTCTTCTCTGTAGTATAATGTCAGAGTAAGGTGAAAAACTTGAATCATCTTCTACCTATCTATTAGTGATTTAATATCTGCAGATTGTTCTTACTATTGCATCTGACCTGAGCTGTTGAAATCCAGCTTTCTTCTCAGAGGGAGGAGCTATAAAAGCTTGCCCATTAATCCTGAAACTGGTTTGCTAAATACATGAGAATGAGCAGTCAATTGCAGCCTTACACAAAACACCAAACTAAAACAAGAAAAAAAAAAAAAAAAGAGCCATGACTTCAGTCAGATTTAACAAAATATGAAATACTTGCAATTGCATAAATCCTATCAATAAAATATAAATTACAAAAACCTCAACTCAACTTTTCATTCTCATCTAGCACCAAAGTCATTGCAGTAATAGTGGCATAAAGTATTCACAAATTTACATTCCATCAATTTAGTTTTGTGTTCTGTTTCCTAAGATAAACTTGGGTTTTTTTTTATGCAGGAAATCATAAGAAAACGCAGCAAGATGACAAAGAAGATAAACCAGGAAACCTAACATACAAAGTCACTAAAGGACAAGGTGGGCAGAGATTGAAGCTGGTAACATAGAGATTTTTCCTTTATGGTGTGTACAACTGCTAAAGTCTACGAGCAACATAAGAAATCTAATTTGCATTGTAAGGTCTTAATATTTGAAGATCAGCTTCTCTTTTCAAAGGTGTAAAAACTTTTGGAATTCAGGGAATACATGTAAAATTCATTTTACATTGAAATACAGGTTCAAGCTTTGGGAATTTTCTGAGTCCATGTAAAATTCCATTTTCACTTAAGAAAATTTGGTTTATATCTTTTGGAGAAACAAAGAAGAAATCACAGATGTGATGTCATTGTCACAGTTCTAACAAACCCAAAGAAACTGCCTATCAAAAATACTGTTTTAAAAATACTTCATTTTCAAGAAAACCTCAGATTGTCAATATTAACTCTGTATTGTAAGGAAAATTACAGATAAAAAGTTTCAAAATTCAAAGAATCTGACGTTTTGATTAATAAACATAAGGGTTTGTTACAGAGAAACAGACAAGCTGAAAGAGGTTTGAAATGGACATAAGGCTACCTCACTGTGGGAACATTAATAATACAATGAAAAGAAGATCATTTGCAGGAAATTTAGCAAGGCTAGTCCCAGTCATTTATTTCTCTTATTTGCTCTCTGATAACCTGTCTTTCATTTATCTGGAGAGTTGCATGAGCCAGTTTTAAGCATTCACTGCTAAATATCAACTGCTAATAAAGAAATATCTTTATTAAATTATGAGTAACTAGGAAAATCTCTTGAAGTGATTCTATTTCTCTGCATGTTTTTCAACATTTCTTATTAATGTATCTGATCAAAAAAATAATTTTAATTTTAAATATTAGCTCTACGAAGAAAGCACAGATAAGTCCAAGACACATGGTATAGTAAAGGAAGAAGCAGACAAATATTTTTTTTCTATAGTACAGCAGTTCAGTGCTTACTGCTCATAGCTTTCATGTGCATTGCAAAAAGGTATGCATAGTGTCAAACTCTGCCTGTAGCTGAAAGTCTGTAAAAATGTGCTATCGTTGAAAAAGTCAGTCCAAAATTATAGCCTGCTAAACAACAATTCTTCCCTTACTTGAGTCATGATATTTATTTCCTTCTCACACATCTATAATAAAAATAACCACATGCTTGGAGATGTTTCTGGACTCAATATTTCTTTAACTGGTGTATTTCTGTCAACTTGAAGACATTACTCCTGATTTACCAATTAAACTGCAACACACACAAGGCTTATACTACGAAGGATAATTTGAGACATACACTGACTTATAGAACTCATTCCCCATTGCAGATGTTAGCCCTGGCAAATAGTTGAACTCTCACTCTGATGCTCACTCCCTCGCACTCCTTCCTCGGCAGCAAGGACATGGGGACAAAATAAGTTTAAAGACCTGGGTCAAGGTAAACCTACAGACATTGCTTACCAGTAACTATAGTGGGCAAAAAAGAGTTGGGAGAAATTAACATATTCTGTTGTTAATTAAAATAGATCTGCACAGTGAGAAAGAAACACAAAAAATTAAGACACTGGCCCTCCTCCTGTCCACAAGCTTCTGTGTGGATGTCTGCTCTCCCATGGAGCACCTTCTCTTCCTCTAAACTTCCTGTCCCCTCTGTTGCTTCCCACTCTGATTTTTACTTCTCTCTCCTCTGTCTGTCTGGTATTTCTTAAACATGTTTTCACAAGAGGAGCCACCAGCTTTACTGATGGTCTCACATGTGTCCTGCAGTGGGTCTGTTGTAGACTCATTTCTAGCACTGGGTCCTGCTGGCAGAAGCCAGGCCTGCAGCCATCCTGTGGCCCAAACCTTACCAGCTACACCCAAAATATGTTTACATTTATATTGCAGTTTCACTTCCAATTTGGCAAGATTAGTCTGAATTACGACATTTAAAATTTAGTAAATTTTGTTACAAAAATGGTGAAATGGATTTTATTTTATCAGCACTTCTATCATAGCTTGTGACGTGGTTTTCAGTGTGCTGCAGGTGGTCTTGAGGAATCTCAGCATCTGGGGCATCCTCCAAGTACAATGAATTTAGAAGCACAGGGCTGTCAGTCACACCCTGATACTGTGGATTTTCACAGTTTTAGTCAAGAGCTATATTTTGCAGCTTTGTAATTTGAACTATGTCAAATAAATATTGTGGTATTAAAGTTGTCACATCAACGCACTATGTCTGAAATTTGCCTTTTCATAAGATAGGAATTGAGCAAACACTGATGTATTTATTCTCCCTTTGTCCAATCAATAAATAGTAACTCAGTGTCCCAAACAAACACAAATTTTATTTAAGTTTCTTTGAAAGTCAACCCAAGGGCTGCATATATTGGGAGATGAAAAAAGAAAAAAATCCTGAAAAAGAAATATTATAAAAAATAAAGCCATTATATGACATGCTTTAAACTATCCAGGAAAATAGTAATACTTGTAATGAAAAGCACTGGCTGTATTACCACCTTATTTAAAAATAAGCAAGTAAGCTACAACATTCAGCTATGCCTCAACAATATGGTAAAAAGTACTGTTGAAGTGAAAACTACAACATCTCAAGGCTAGTATAAAAGCTCCTTTTCATAAAGTTCCCAGAGATAAAGCATATGTCAAAGGCACTTGCTTTAAAATCTAGTATGAAAGAGATGCAGTAATGAGAATTGAACATTTTTTTGCTTAACATCTAAATCTACAAAATATGTACATGTATTTTTCCTTTAAAATTATGAGTAATCTCAGTTCTGTTCAAGTCAGATACATATGTTCATACTCAGTTGAATGGGCAAGGGATCAACCACATGAGGCATTTGTGGAGTAAGGCTCTACTTACAAGAATTTTGGCATTGAGCATAGTGAGAAAACTGTGAGGTAGAGTGTTGCTATCTCTATGAGGGAGCAATTAATGTGCA
>WBNH01005092.1:106428-244222 GCA_013401255.1 Urocolius indicus | reverse complement strand
TTCTATGATTCTATGATACTTTGCTTCAAGACCTTCTCTAATCTGCTACAAACATGACAGAGGTCACACTTACAGGTCTGAGACTGACAAGCTTATTTCGCTCCCTTCCTTTACCCTAAACTGCTGAATTTTCAGCTTTTCCAGCTTGCATGGAATCACCACTGTGGGTAGAACTGAAAAAAAAAAAAAAAAAATCCTTGCTGTAAGCCTGTGTTTCCATGTGGCAGCTCTTCTGGGTCTGGAGAGCACCCAGGCCCAGCACTGTGAGCTCACTAAGCAGCTTGAGCTGCTTATTACCAGTAGCCAGCTTGTTTCTTTCCCCAAGGACAACATTGCTGCCCTTATCAACAACTTAGGTGCAGAGTTCTCTCTGGTTTTGGCTCAGACAACGGCGTCCTTGATCTTGACTTCACTCTTACTGCCCAGAAGTGGCATCATTTCTTGTTCTCTTATTTTTCAAAAAGCTGAAGAATCTTTTGCTGTTTGTTTTAATCTCCTTTGCAAGGTCTAACTCAGCTTGATTTATAAGCAATCCTCACTTTATCCCTACACTTCCTGACCTAAGACACAGCTTTCTTTGCTGTTTGTTCTTTTTCTGTCCCATGTAGGCTCTCTGTAGAGCCAGCTTAAGAAGCCTAAGCAGTTGCCTGTGGTGGCTGATAGACAAAGGGCAATAGAACCAAGCAAGTGTTGCCATTTACTCTGAGCAATGTGTGCTTCACAGTGTCCCCAAGAGCTGAACTGCTCCCGCCCCACAGTCCAGATTTTGCAGTGCTGCCTGTGAAAGCAGTGCCGAGAGCCAGCAGCAGATACCTCTCCCCATGCCTTGGGCAAGCAGTGTTGTCCTCATCTTGCCTCTCTCCTGCACACACCACTCTCCCCTGCCTCCTCACTGCCTGGGGAAAACTCCACATGCTTCCAGGCAAGGGCTCCCAGCCAAGCGCTCCCACAGGCAGAAGCAGGACAGCCCCTTTCCAACTCTCCTTTCCTCCTACACCTTCTGTACCTGACCATCCAACAGTGGGGGCCCAAACCCACTGCAAACTACCCTGCATCCAGCATCTCTGCATGAAGATTTGCTGATGGTCCTTGTACAGAGCAAAGACAAGGAGAGAAAAAGAGAATGACTGTCAGCAAAGCTTCTGCATGGTGCAGATGGTCAGAGCACAGCATACAAGCATTAGGAAGGAACAGGGAATATTTCTGAGAATATTATTGTGAAAAAGCTCTAAGTAAACTGGTCTCATCTCATAGTTGACTTTGCTTTGTACAGGAGGCTGACTAGAGAGGTCCTGAGGTGCCTTCCAACCAGTATTATCCTCTGTTTCTATGAATAGTCTTTTGTATCCCAGTGAGGGAAAGGAAGAGAAACAAAAGGTCTTCTGAAGGGAAAGGGCTGATATTAAGGGTCTCATTACACAGCCTTAGGGTGAGAAGATTTGTGCCTTAAGTGGATAGGTTGGGCGGGAGAAGAGAAACTCAGGAAGGAAACAGGTTGACTCTGGTGGTGAAAGGTGGTAAAAATCTAGGTTGGTGCTCTCCTCAAATCTCCTAAGTTTCTGTGGTTCTCATCCTGATAAACTTCTCCACTTGTGCCTTGGCTAAATTTAACCCAAACTATCTCACAAGGCATTTCCTATAACCTCCTCTACTGTAATATTTACCCCTTTCATCCCTACATCTACAGATTGCTTCTGTGATCCCTTTCAGTGTCTTCTCGCGTGACTAATCCTCTGCTGAACTATAGGTCCTAACACAGCCCATGACATCAATCATACTTTTGCTAAGGCTGTGGTCTTTGCATGGACACAATATGGCTTTCCTCCATGTACTTTAGATGCATAGATGTCGGCTGCTGTGAAGGGTCACATGTGAGTGGGGCAACGCACCAGCCTTGCAATCACAGAAGATTTAGGTTTGCACCCTATGTGGTCGGAGGTGGCAAAGCCACTAGCTTACCAGTCTTCCTGTAGCTCTGAATGGAAAGTTCTGGCCTATTGACGACCCTCACAGTTTGTCAGTCCCCCTGAATACTCAGTGTATATTGACAAACTACACCCTGGGTAAACCTCTGTGCCCACACAGGTTACTCACATACATACCTGTGAGCATACACAGAAAACATGCATGAGTGGGCCTCACCATAGACAGAAGCAAGTGCAAATCACTCTGTGAGTATACAACCTTCTGTGCACACCTCTAGTTACACATACACAAACGGGTACTACAGCCACACAGCACACTGCAGAGAAACAGTGTATGCAAATACACACATACATATGCACAAATCCCCTCACAGACTGTGCATCTGCACGCAACGTGCTCCCACAGGTCCATGTGGCCCTGCTGATGCTGGCTAGGAAGGAGTTAATGCAAGAGCGGCCGGGAAGGAAATTAAAAGGCCAAAAAAAAAAAAGAAAAAAAAGAAAAAAAGTTGAAACCCAGCACATGATTCTTCTCCTATCACATCTGTGAATCCTGGAGCGCGAGAGTAATTGTCTGCAATGAGTCAGACCAAAAGGCACAAGGAAATGGTTGCCATGGCAACCCGTGCACTGCTCTAATTCGGCTCAGAATTAAAATGATATCAAATAATTTGCAAGCAAAGGGAACATGGCAAAGGCGCTGGGTGCCAATCACAAAAATCCAGCTCTATGCAAGCCGCTCCTCAGCCAGTGTCAAGGGCTCTTTTCCCTTCAAGCGTGACAGCCATGGCAATCAGAGTCGCTACAGAGGCAGCAGTGATGGATAACCTTAGGCAAGAAGATTTCTGCTATGCACAGGCAAAAATAGGCTCCTGGGCTGGAGCTCCAGCCTGAAACAGGCTCCAGGACTGAGGAATGTCTCAGAGAGATGCCTGACCAGAACCGGCAAGAGAAATTCCATTGCTCACAAGTTGTTATGGTGTCCCGTTGAGAAAATAACCTGTAACAGTTGGTGAGGACAGGGTCTGGGCATGGGCACCCACCCACAGCAGAGGCTCTGTGCCGGGCACAGCAATGCCCACGTGGGCTGAGGAAACAAAGGCTGACTCACTTAGTGTTTTCTTTCCTGGTAAGCGGTGCAGTGTGCAAACTCCAGCACTTAGGCAAGGCCATAAGAAAATATTTGTTCTACAGAATTGGCTGTTGTTTTTGTTTTTACCCCAGCTAAGGGCTCATGCTCAAGGCAACGGGTGACGTCCATGCACACAGCGAGTGGGCATGGTCCCTGTGCTGAAGATCTTACAGTCTACACAGCCAACTGTGAAGAAAAGGAAATTGCTGATGTCCAGCCAGGACATGCTATGGCAGAAGCCTCACATAGCTATTTTCAGCATTCTGTTGAGAATTTCAAAAAAATGTATTTGACTCCCTTGTCAGCAGTTACTGTCTATGCATGGAGACGTCTATATGGAATTTTGCAAGCAGATGCTTACTCTTCCCTCCCTGTTTACTGACCTCGCTGGAGGACGACCAGGTCTGAACAGGGAACCATGTGGCCCCAGCACTGATATCAAATCTTGGCAAAAGACAGAGTTTGTAACATCAGAGTCAGTGATTGCCAACACAAGGCAACCACCTCACTTTTGTCTACCTCACAGAACAGCTTGTGTCTGCCCCAGAAATGCCCCAAAAAGCAGCCTTTGTGCTTACCGGTCTTTCCCTTGAGACTCAGTATGCAAAGTAGAATGCAATGGATGGCAGGCAGGCAGATGGATGGATGAAGGATGCAAGAGACCCCGATTTTGGCACACCAACAGCACTGTGTAATGTTAATACTCTGGCCCACAGAGTATTGGCTCAACCTTTAGTCCAGCCAAATGTGTACTGACTGATAATGGCCTCCAGGCAGATGTCCTGAGAGGTGGAGAAGGCATGGCTGCTGTTAGTACTAAAATCATCAACATTTCTGCCCCACTGACTGCCCCCAACACTTTCTATGATGGAGCTCCAAGGCACAGCCCCTTCAGATGTCTCTGATTCTGTCAGATCAAAGGGATGTGAGAAAAACTGCTTGGGCTTTGGGGACTGCCAGGAGGCAATGGCATAAGGCAGAAACCAGACAGAGCAGGTGGTGGATTGAAAACGAGTTGAGTCTTCCTCCTTTCTAATTGTGCTACCACTGGATGTAGGGGAGACTGTCATTTCCATAAAGGTACCCAGGTGATGCCTCTGGAGCTCTCAGAAGTCCCTGCACTGGGACAATATTAACATAACCTCCAGCATTAAAAGAGGGGCAGTTTTCCTTCTGAGCATCACAGCACACACTCAAGAGATCAGCTGCTTTCATGTTTTTTATGAGTAACTTTATGCTGTTTTCTGAGCTGTTCTAGTGATATAATTTTAATGCATCAGCTTGGATGCAGTTATTCCCACTTAAAAGGTGCTTATGCTATCGTAGCTTATTTCCATTCATTTTAGCAGCTTCTACAGGTGCAACTGTCACTTTCTAGTGAGGGGGTTGAAATGTTTTATCCACCCAAGCCACAAAACTGTAGGAACACAGAATTGTGTGTAGATTAGTTTGAAATGATGCCACAGCAACAGAACTGCTGAAAAAAAAAGCCACCTGCACCTTCATTCTTTGCTCATTGGTAACAGGCAGCAGATAGCCAAAATTAGGGGCCAAGGAATTGGATGGAGCAAAATTACTTCCCATTGTATAATTTTCAGACTGATTGATTTCCAATACTTTTGAAAAAACCCCCTAAGCTTTTCTGAAAATCTGCTCCTGCTGTGGGTATAGAGCTCTTCCAAAAATACTGACTTTAATAACTCCAGTGTCCCATAACCCTCGCTGTATAACAGGGACAGCATTTCTCTTCTCTCGCCCTTCCTTGAGCTCGCCTAGGACTCTCCCCAAATACATCTGTGTATACTGTTGTCCCACTGTGGTCCAATCACTGCAGATAATAACCAGCAGTAACTTTGAACATGCACAGGGGAGAGAGGTATTGCATAAAATAAATCTACATCTTCCAAGTGCCCATTTGGAATTGTTTTATTGTGCATCATGAAGCCCATCTATGTCCCATGGGTTGTTGTTAGTGGCTGTTTTCCTTCCTTAAGACACAACAACCATGGCAAGGAACCTAATGGGAAGAAACTCCTACCTGCCCCTGTTGGGCTTGGCAGCCAGCTGATAACCACATAACTCATACGGAGAGAAGGTCAAACAATGAGAAAGACTTCATAGACAGCCCAAAGTGACAGCTAAACTCCTGCACAGACTCCCAGCAGTTTCACCGGGGCTTTAAATTACTAAAAGCTTCTGTTAGCAACTACATGAGATTTCTGCTGTGCATTGCAAGGACCAGAAAGCCCCAGGCTACTGACTTACAGGAGAGAGTAGATGGCTGTGCTATCTGAGGCAGGACTTGGCTTGGGGAGAGTACCATCACAATTCCTTATTTTTCATTTCCAACAAAGTTAGTGTGTGTGAAAGACACTGGACTGACATCCCTAGAGAATAGCTGCCTTCTAATTAATGATAATTAATCACTGAGGCATTAGTTAATGTTTGCATAGTGCTTTGAAGTGCCAAAGCAAAATACAGCAGCTAGATATTATTAATTCAAAGACACAGTATGGGCAAGCCAAGGGTAGATTTACATGTGTGGTTTCCCACCAAAGAGACCACACCAACTCCATTCACACAAGCAGACCCTGCCTTGGCTCCATCAGCATCCTCTGAGAAGCCTGCAAGTACCTTAAACCCTCATATGTCCCCCTCGTGGTACAGGGCCTTGGCCCACAAGGGGAAGGAGAGAGATGAGTGAACAGAGGTTAGGGCAGGGTAGAGGATGTCACTTTTTCCTCCTGAATTTGGCCACGTCCCCACTTGTTCTTGTGTGAAGCAGCATCTATAATGGTGAGAGGAGCATCTCAGTCTTCCTCCAAACCCATTCTGGAATTTTCTCCTGAGCTAATGGGACTGAAACAGGAGGAAGGAGGCTCTTGTACTCTCTTCATTCCTGTTCTCAGCCCTTAAGACAGGCTACTCTTTAATCCCAGCTGATTGCTTCCTCACACCCTGACAGCGTCCAGTACGGTGTCATCTTCCTGGATCTTCATTTGATTTTATCATTTGCCTTTCTCTGCCTTGGTTGGGGACTACCATTCAGTTGTCAGAAGAAAAGAGGCCCAGCGCTCCCTGTCACTGGCATCCCTACCACAGGGGCACTGGAGGTGCCCTCTCCCCACAGGCATGGCTGTAATTCCTAGAGCTTCATTTTTCACTGCATGCACAGTGAGCATTTCAAAGTGCTTACAATTCCCCCCCAAGCGCCATCAAGTCAAACAAGTGACAGTAACCATCAGTGGCGGAATGACAGGCAAGTTCATACCACTTGCACTTTTATAGGGGCACTTAAAAAGACTCTGTTGTTCCCCTTTTACAGAACTGTGTCTGCATTTACCCAGAAACTACAAGCCTACTCAGATATTTGACTTTCTGGGAACCAGTGCTGGCTACCAAACTTCTAGTGGTATCTGAACTCTAAATGAACACAGTGTCAATCCCACTGAGGGCTGATACCATTAGAATAACAACAACAACAATCTGCATCCTATTCTGTTCCGATTGCCTCTTGCTGTGTCTCCACACACACCCTTCATCTGTCTGCTGTACCCAGGATGTTACTGAGGCACTGCTCAGCATTGCTTGTTCTGTGGCCTGTGCTGTGGGGGTGAAGTCTCCTAGAACCACATCCTAGCAAATCAGGATGATTACGTTCGTGTGAGAGAAGAGGAAGAGACATCTATATTCTTACTTTCAAATAGTATTTGCAATAAGTAGTGTGACCACAAAAATTTCCCTTTAAAAAAAAAAAAGAATAAAAAAAATTGCTACTGGTATGAGCCTGGTCAGTACTGGAAACAAAGCAAATGGGTTTTGCTCCCAGAAACCTTCAAAACATGGTGTAAACTTATACCAAGGAAATAGGAGATGCCTCTGCAAACCTTTGCGCTCCTGCTAAAGCCAATGGGGGCTATATCTGGGGGCCTGAAGTACTTTGGATCCTTTGGGAGAAATTATTTCCCTCAGTGCTGTTATGCAGCCCCTACTTAGGATGAAACATGGCTAGTTTTCATCAGCACATAAGAAATGGGGAATGAAGAACTCCAAACCCAGCTGTTTGTACCAGGTGTGGAAGTAAGCAGATGACTGTGGTCAGGTCACTTGACGTGTGCGCTAGTGACGGTGACTGTGGTACTTTTAAGGAACAAAAGCAATTGAGAATTCATTTCCACATCTCAACTTCTGTGGTTATCAGTGATAAAATTGTGTCTCTTCCACAAATGATGGATTTTTTTTGCCTTACTGCTGTTGTTTTAACATGATTTGATTCCCTATCCTCTGCTGCATTCTCCACCCTCCTCTTCCCTCTGCAGAGGATCCTGCCCCTTCACAGCATGTCCACACAGGCAGTCGATTCAGCATTCAGCATAAGTGAGGGGGTGGAAATCTCCACAGGGATTGTGAAAAGCACTGCTGACAGTAGAGAAATGGCTCCATAGGGGCATACCCTCCTGCCACTTGTTCTTGCTCTAGCTCTTCTACCTGGAAGTTTTCTTCCTTGTGTTTATGCTGAGTGCAAGATAAATTGTTTGTGTGCATATGCTCTAACTCACAGGCCAGGCAAGGGAAGGAAAAGAACCATGAAAATCCTTTTTTAATACATTAGAAAAAGCTTTTTCTCTTCCCAAATTCATGCTTAAAGAAATGCTTCAGTGCTGCACAGAGACCCTTGGCACAGTTTCAATGCTTTGCATTCTCTGCTGTGACAGCTGGTATCAGTTTTGAGAGCAGTTTCTACAACCTAAGCACTCACTTAACACAAACTTTACTGAAACCATCTCTATTTAACAGAGGCCTCTGGACTGACCTCATAATATTTTTCTGGCTTTGGGCTTGAAACAGTGTTATATTAGTGAAAAGTGTTATTTCATAACACTCCTCCTTCAGCTTTTAAGTACTTTCTCAATTCCCACTCTCATCTGGAACTTACAGAAAGCCTGGAAATTAAGGAATGCTTCATCAGAAGTAGTTAAACTGACATAGTTTTACTGACTGGTAGCACTGATGACCATTCATTATATCCTACTCAGCCTAGGCAAAAGAAATGGATGACTATGATCTGAAAGTATCTGCTATACTGTCTTCTGTCTACCAGATACTCCTCTAACCAACTTGTTGTTTGGTTAGATTCTACTCAGTCATTCCTTCCACCTTACAGGACTCCATTAACACTAACCATTCTTTCATGAGCAAGTTTGCATCTTGGTATCTTTCGAGTGATAACTACTCCATTACCTGTTCCCTCGGTCTCTTCCCTTAGCCAACACTTACGGCCCTAAGAAAAAAATCCACTGAGCTACATCTTCTCTTACCCCCAAACTCCTACACGGACCATTTAAGTTGGATATTACACTAGCATTATTAACTAATGTTGCTTTGTTTTGTTAAATGGCTTTGTTTCAATTCCAAGTTTACCTTACTTCTGCAAAGGCTGAAGCAAGTGTTGCTGAAAGTGGTAAAACTTCAAGAACTTTGGGGTTCTCTTGGAAAGAATGTGCTTTATAAATATTACAGAAGCAGACACAGAGTTTAGTGAAAGTTTGACAAAGTTTAAAGCTCAGACACAAAGATAAGTTTGGCAATCTACAGGTCTGAGTTGGAAATCTAGCAACAAGCCTGTTCCACCAAGTAAGTAATTTTTTCAGCTGAGATAACGATGAATCAAAATTGCTATTCTTCCAAAACCAAAAGTGTCTCTTGCAAACACTTCAAAGCTCAAACTACTTATGCTCCAGAGAAATAGTCTCAAATCCACAAATTCACCAGTATTGAAGATGGGAAGCTTCCATTCAAATAGCCAGTTTCCCTTTCAAAAGCCTATCACCAGTTCAGCACCTGTGCTAACAGTCTCTCTTTAGCCCGCTTTTCAGCATTACAATCTATTGTGGCTCCAGTCATTTCCCCTGAATGACAAGCTTACAGCTCCCACTCTCAATACAAGATGCAATCATTTCATTCAAGAAAAAAAGATAAACCAGAGTGTCCTACCTGCAGCAATACCCATCTTCCCATCCACAGACACAGCCACAGCTGTGCTCACCGTCACCACTTTTGGTAAGCCACCTCCCTCTGCCAAAACACAAATACAGCAGTCTTAGTTATCTTACCAGCACAGAGGAGTAAAACACAGCAGGAGCATCTTGCTCAGATACTTTCCAGGCCAGTGTGCATGTATGGCTCATGTCTGAAAAATCCAAGAGTTTAGAGTACTGCATCTTTCAAGACACGTCAGCAGACTAAGGGGCTATAAGTAGGGTTGTTTTTTTTTTTCTCTCCTTGACAATGTTCCATGATAAAAGTAGCATCCTCAGCACAATAATGCAAAGGATTGGCCTCCTCAATTTTGGGCATGTAGAGCTTCTCTTAGGCCAGAAAGCTGCTCAGTTTCACATGCCAATTAAACTCCATAGACAGAGGAGAAGCAGGATGGGTAATTCTGACACCAATTCCCACAGAGCAAAGGCCAGACATACACCCAAGCCAGGTTAGTACCACAAATTGGAGAGACACAGCACTTCCAAGTACTCCCAGGGTGCTTTCTATTTTAGAAACAAAGTCTTATGGAGTTTGCTGCCTAAACTCTGTTATGCCCCAGGGTCTCCCTATTATCCTTCAGCTGCTGCTTTAAGCATCCTGTAGGTCCCGTATCACAGCTGCCAACCTCCTCTCAGCTCCCACAGGAGAGTTAAAATAGCACGGCTGGACAGGTTTAAGTGAGTCAAGCCCACCTCTCCTCTCCTTGTAAGTACAGTTGTTTCAGCCTGCAATTGCCCATGTGATAGATTCCATTTCTGTATTTTTTTTTAAAAGAGTTTAGATTAGCTTCAGCTGGGGCACCTCTTTTGGAATTGCCAGGGGACAGTTTGAAGGTCAGCATTTAGCCTGCAACTGATTCCCTCCTCGTGTGCTGCATGGAAATCTCTTGCTCAGACAGATGGGTCAGGGATTCTTTCCTTCTAAAGAGCTTCAGCATTTGCTACTGCTTTCCATTTCTGCCTTCATAATTCTTGTTGGTATCCAGTGTGTTCTGATCACGATTCTATGTCTGCCACAGCTTAGACTGGGTTTTTTTTTTGGGACTGAAGCCAGACAACTTATGTTCCCATGCCTTGAGCCTAATCTTGCCTTTATGGTAAACTCCAAATTTCTTGCTCTCATTTGGATGGGACAAAAAAGCAAAATACACTTTGCAACCTCAGGAAAAAAGAAAAGAAAAAAAAAAAGAAGACAAACCAAAACCCGCAAACATCCAACACATGAGAGATCTGGGCTGCAAGAACAGTTCTACTTAACTGGCAGAGCTTTCCCTTGCTGCCTTTGTCTCTCTAGGACTTTTGGACACTGGAAGGAGAAGCCCTGGATAAATTATTCAGATGATCTGTAGCTAGTCCCTGCTGGTTTCCTCCTAAACAGGGAGGGCTTTGGTCTTTTCTCTTTTATGTGATGAGAAGTACATCTGACATGAAAACCCCTTGTCACGGGGCAGGCATGTAGTGAGTCACGTGGAAAGCATGAATGGGGGACTTGGGCATCTAATCATCAAGAACTTAACAAGAAATGGGGTGATTTGTTCTGGTCAAAAGGCAGTGCAACTCTGAGAAGAGCCTTGACTCAGCTCTGTCAGTGAAGCACTGTGGCTCAGAGGCCCTGAGTATTATTTCCTGGCTCTTCACAGGCATATGGTGGGACCTCATGGATCATCATTGGCCTAAGCAGAGCTGCTCATCTCAAGACAGATAAATAATCTGCCTTCCAGTTTAGAGCACAAGGTCTTCAGGGCCAAGTACCACTTCTTGCAACGTGCCTGTAGGTGAACGAAGTCCTGAAGTTGATTGAAGCTTCTGACCAATAGCCATATAATGAAAAAAAAAACCAAACAAAACAAACCCAACCCAGTGGCAGCTGCTGCTCTCCTGTCTTTATCCATGCAATACTACTTGTGACTTCTAGGAAAGCCAAATCAAGCCACAACCTCAGTGTTTAGCCAGCAGTGGCTACTGTGGGCTGGGTAATGGTTGCCCTAGGAAGCCTCATGGGCTGTGTTTCTGGCTATGTTTTCTAACCCATACTCTATTCCAAAGAGAAAATGCCATGGCATGCAGGGCTGCATGCCATGACTCCCCCGCTCTCCACATTTGACTTTTAAGTGAGATGTGAGGGTGCTGGGCAGAGAAAGACTTTCATGGAAGGTTTCAAGTATTTTCTCTTTCCATCCCTCTCCTTTTACATCCTGGTTCATCTTTTGCCTCTCAGTCTGGTTTTCTCCTCTTTGCTCCTTGCTTTCCCACCCACCAGCCTCCCACCACTGCGCTACAAAAAGCTTTAACAGCTCAAGTGCTGAGCTCTGTTACAGAGATGGAGCACTAGGGGCCAGGGAGGAGCACAGAGGGGATTTCTGCCTTCTGCAGACGAGTCACACATGAGTATTTTGTTTTGCTTGTTTCTTTCTAGGCTCTTCTGCTCTCTTCCAGCCTCTGAAGAGGTCCTGGCTGGCCTGCAAACTCAAAGGAACCAACAACCTAAGCAAGACACTCTGAAAAGCCACTCCTTGCTTACCTCTTGTCTTTGAGCTTCTTAGCTGGGCAAGAGATGCCATAGTCTAGTGGTACGGTAGGACAGAGCACCAATGAGACACCCTCACCAAGAGAAAGCTATGGAAACATCTCCCTTTTTCTCTACCATCTTCCATAACAAACCTATCCTTTCCTATCCTGCAAAGTGGTGATGGAAAAAAATTACATCCTCTAAACTCAGACTTCCTGAACACTTACTGGTCTCTCATCAGTCCTAATTGTTACTTTCATCTAGTTCTCCTGATGAAGTTCTCTCCCAGGCCTGATCACACTTACATATCCAATTTCCTCTGTGACACCTTTTGCCTTCCATTCTTATGGTTAACGTGCTCTCCAGCACAAGTACCTCGTGACCTTCTGCGTCCCTAAACCTTTTAGTGCACCCAGCTCCTGTATTTTCACATGTCCTTCACCTCCTCCGCAGCCTCATAGTAGGGAGCCCTGACTGTTTTCCCCACAGCTTGTAACTTTGTCTTTCAGCTGTGTCCAGCATCTTGGCCACGATCTCTCTGCCTCTACACTGCTGTGAAGACGATGCCAAGAGGCGAGGTCTCGGCACCTCCAACTCGGTGGGAAGGAAGTGGCGATAAAGGGATTGGATGAGTGTGTAAGATGCAAAAAGCTTTCCTTCCCCCTCTCTGCTCTGGTGTTCAGCCTGGGTTTACCTGAATCGTCCTCTGAGACAATGCTGTAGATGAAGCTCCCGGGGGGATGCTCGGCCGCCCGGCGATACCACAGAGGGAAGTGATCCATGGTGAAGATACTTTCCTTGTCCTTCTGTGTCAGGAATTTCCTGCCGGGAGAAAACCCAGGGCAGCCTTCGTACGCGGTGTGAAGGAGGGGCAGCGGGAACCCCGGGGTCGGGTACACCACCCGCGCCACCTCACTTGGGGCTCGGAGGGAGCCCGGAGATCGAAACACGCCAGCCCCTCGGTCCTCGTGACGCGTCCCTCGCCCTGGGGACTCCGGGGCACTTTGCGCGGCTGCCTGCGCTACCGAAACACGCCCGCGCCGCCGCCCCACGGCACACGTGGGTCAGCGACGCCGACCCCCGGCAACCGGGTCGGGCTGGGCTGGGCTGGGCAGAGTCATTGACGGGCAGACCCTCACCCTCTCAGAGGCGGCACAACCGCCGCCCTTTTCCGCCAGCGCCCGGGGGCCAGGCGCACGCACCCCCGCCCCGCTCCCCGCGCACCGGGGCCAGCACCGCCGCCGCCGCCGCCGGCCGCCCGCCAGGTGCCGCTGTTGCCCCGGCCGAGGCCATCGGCGGCGGCTTCGCACGGCGTCGGGCCGTTAGTGCCTGGGGAGGGAAAGTGCCCTCCCTNCAACCGCCGCCCTTTTCCGCCAGCGCCCGGGGGCCAGGCGCACGCACCCCCGCCCCGCTCCCCGCGCACCGGGGCCAGCACCGCCGCCGCCGCCGCCGGCCGCCCGCCAGGTGCCGCTGTTGCCCCGGCCGAGGCCATCGGCGGCGGCTTCGCACGGCGTCGGGCCGTTAGTGCCTGGGGAGGGAAAGTGCCCTCCCTGCTCCGCCCGCCCCGCGGGAGCCCTGGCGGCTTGCGGCGTGAGCAGCGAGCGGCAGGGCAGGCAGTGGGGCGAGGGAAGGAGGCGAGGTGGCGTGTGGCCAGTTAAAGGCTGTTAATTAACGGCAGGAGAACGGGGAGCAGGTGTTAAAAAGGGAATTCGCCAGTTTCCTATTAAAAAAAAAAAAAAAAACTCAAAAAAACCAACGAACCAGCTAACCGACCAAAAAAAAAAAAAAAACCAAAACAAAACAACCCGAAGGCCGTGCTGCCGTGGCTCAACACTTGAATTCGTACGAGATGCACGGAATGAAGCGCTGGAGGAGGGGGATGGTCCTGAAGGCAAGGGCACAGCAAGGCGGTGCTTAGGAGAGACCCTGGAGGCCCCTCCATCTCGTCTGAGAAGTCCCTGCTGTTTTCGGATTCTTGTGTTGCTGTAGCGATAAATTGCTCATTTATGAGGTTCCTTTCGTCCAGGGGTTTCCAGAAGTGTGATGTGTGTGGGTCTGTCACTGCAGTATGGTGACTGCAGCTGTTTAAAAGCACCGAGTGATGCTCGTGATGAGCAGTGGGGGATAGGGAATTGCCATACCAGGCTCCTGTAGGACACATTTTCTCCCTTGTCACCAGAACTTAACTACTCTGACCAAGCCAAACTACCTCTGCAACATGAAGAGTGTGGCTGACAGAGTGTCACCTTTCAGTCACAGCCAAGCTCTCTGCTTTGAGCATACACCTCATGTTTGGGGAATTCAGAAGCAGAAAAAACAGCTGCTGAGAAGCTAAGGTCTACCACCAACACTGTCCCCTTCTGTTCCATCTGCTGGTGTGCCTCTGTGACCTGTCCTCTCTGCCATGCTCCAGCCTGCATATTCAAAACACAACAAAAATGCAAACTATACCCTTTCCGTGTCAAAACCCTTCACCGAATGCACACTTTTGCCTTGAGGCAGAGGACAAGAGAATTAATCATATATGACAGATGTCAGTCACATCACTTAATGCCTCACTGGAAGGCACTGGGATACTACCATGGCATGGGCAATGTAGGAGGCAGAACAGAATAAACCTAGAAGAGGAATTGAGACAGAAAGATCAAACCCTAGCCAAGCTGGAATGTCACCAGGGCACTGGAGTGCAGAGCTTCCACACTGCAAAATGGTCCTGGGGGTATAGAGTAGCTGTGGGTGTTTTCTCTGTTAGATGACTGAAGTCAGGGAACTTTTGAAGGTTTTCGTTGAAATGAATGTACTTTGGGACAATATTTTAAGGAAAATCTAAAAAGGACCAGAAGAAGGCAAAGGACCTCTACTACCCCACCAAGGTGTTGCTGCTTTTCACTCTGTTTTTTCTCCCCAAATGAATTTCTAAAGCTAGTGGAGATTTTGTGCTGCCCCTTCAGAGTCCTTGGGAAAAACCTTTTAGTCCAGTTTAGGGACTTACCTATTGGAAATTTTCTCAGAGCCAACATATAGGGCACTCCTCATGAGTCCAGCCCGGGTGCCAAGAAACGCCATCTCCACACCTGCCTCAGTCTCCCTGTGGAACAGAAATATGCCAGCAGAAGCAAACAGTTCTCAGAACAACCATGTCTCTGCCCCAGGGTGAGGGCTTTTCAAACTAGAAGCCAGGTGTGGAAGTATGGTCCCAAGTTCATTTGTAGTGTAACTCATTCACACAGGAGTGACACTGGCCCCCAACATGCTAATGGCAACAGGTTGGTACTGGCTAACAATTGGCAGGTGTAGACTTGTACTGAGATTCACACTTTGGAAGGCTGCTCATTTTGTTCTCTTGTAAGTAGACCATGAGCTTCTTTCCTCTTACTAGCTCTGCACCAGGCTTCCTTTGAAGCCTTCCCTGAGGCTGAAGTGAGGGAGATGAATGGCAAAGAGAGAACGTCTGAGGCACGTAGGGAGTAGGCAAGCTATGGCAGACTGATCCTGAATCTGTGTATTGATTTGGACTTGTCTTGCTGGAGCTATCAAGGGCACAGATAGGACAGCTACATGGTGGAGACCCTGCTGCATGTGATGGCCTTCAAAGGAGGGATGTGTTTTGGTGTTACGGTTCAAGGATGTGCTGATAATTGGGTGTCCTAGCATGACTGCCACTAGCTCAGGCTCTGTTAGTGGGAGGAGTACTGGTAACTGAAACAGGGGGCAGGACTCTTATGGCCACACATCTGTATAAACAGCATGTTGTCTGCTGAAAGTATATCTGTGTGACCTGATACTGGATACTACAAGCAACCGGTGCCTTGCTGGAAATATGAAAGTAGAAAGGTATTTACTGAAGCCAGCCTGTCTGCTCCCTTCCCAAAGCTCAATGCAGAGACATCACCAACAGGGACAAGATGAAACTCCCTTTACTTTGCTGCTGGTAAGGAACAAATTCCTTGCCACCTGGAATGGAAATTCTGCTACAGTTATATAGGAAGTTGAGCCAAACCACGCTGCTACTGTTCAAAGGGATAATTGATGTGTGAGGAAGTAATTCATAATAACTTTGAACTGAGATGGTCTCAGGTACTCTGAGATACCAAACTTTATCAACTGAAGAGGCAAATGTGGTGCATCTGAGTTAGGTGCCGTAAAGAACTGGTGTGCAATATCCCTTGCAATGACACATCTGGATCACTGTTGTCCTCCACTGATATTCAGACTCACCAAGCAAAAGGCTTCCCTGAGAAGGCCTAATCTGCTGGAGTTCACTCCTGGGAAACACCTTTCAAATTACTGAGCTATTTCTTTCAACTTTTGGAGCTATTTCTAAAGTTTCTTGTATGCTCTGCAAGGATTTGTGGCTGTTTCAGGTGCTGCATAAGCTTATAGCATCTGGAGATGCATCCTCAGTGGTGTTTTAATCTATTTCTCACTGACTTACGTGGACATATTGAGGGCTAGTGTTGTCCAGTAGGCCTCCATGGGTGCAGTGACCACTGCATCAAACAGCACTTCCTGGACCAACTCCTCGTCACCTAAGTAGAGAGAACAAGAATCAGGAGGGAAAAGTATGTCCCTCCCGAGATGTCTTAGAGAGTTCCTCATTATAGAGTGTTTGCCTGGCCCACGGCAGTGAAGCAACATGTCACAAAAAGAGGCCTCTCCTTACAGGGCTGAGAACAGGACCTACCACCCTTGATGACAGAGAGCACAAAACCAGATGTTACATCTAAGATTATCAGACCACTTCCCTTGCAAACACAGTGGAAGGTGTTTGGCTTTGAAGGTGCTAGTGAGAGGCTTTAAAAGCAAGTTATTTGTCAGGCCTTCACTGTGACCTTCTCCTTTGATTGAACAGGCCATCCACAACCAATGCCTTAAATTTCTGCTTTGGTATTTTTTTTCTAAGTTCTCTGTAGAGGGATACCAGACACCTCTGTTTCACTCAAGAAGCTTCTTCAGGGCACCTAGTGACTTCTTCATGTCTTCTGCTCTGTCCTCGTGTTCATTGGCTTCTCTGTTACCCCTCTATCCTTCCTGTAAATCTCAGAAAGTGCTGTCCTGTCCTGGTTCTCCCCAGATGCCCAAGCCAGTCTAGGCTACCAGTCTAGTCCAGCCTGTACTGGGGCTAAGAGGTCTTTACGAAGGTTCAAATATGCCATGTGCTAAATGTCATACTCTCAAGACCTCTTTTATTTGTTCTACGCGCTGTGAGAATGTGATGGCTGTCATAGTGCAGGTACACCTCTCCTTTCCCTCCCATTTCAATGTTCCTGCCTCCACTAACTGGGTTGATGTCCCAGGTTCTACTGTTTACTCCCATGTTCTCCTAGCTTGCTTTCTCCTTTCTTTGTCATGGCTGTTAGAATGCATTTCTCCATCCTTCCTGTCATTCAGACCTCAAAACCAGAGCCCACAGCAGATCTTTCCCTCCCTAGGCCCCATGACTGAGATGTATCCAAATCCTATTTTGCTTTTTTTTCCTCTACAGCACTTCCAAATCTTCATGTTTCTCACAGTCAGCTCTCCTGAAACTTTCCTCCTCCTCCCCTGGCCTGGAGTCATACATCTCCTTTTTTCAACTTCTTCCAAAGACAGCCAGGAGAGGTCTGCTCACACTGTGCGACAGAGGAATGATTATTGGATTATATTTGGGTTTAGTTTTAAGAGATTCCCATCCTGCTGCCAAAGGGCTATGCCTCTCAGGTGGAACATTACATGCAAAAGCTTGCATTTGGCACAGCTAAAGGGTCTGAAGCTGTGGAGAGTGAGGTGGGCTAAAGGACATCCTAAACTGCTGTACAGAGTTCCCATGCACAGCTGCCAACCTCTGTCCCCTGACAGGGATCCTTGTCTGTAATGGTGCTTTAGCAGCTGGTTGTGTGGCTAGATGTCACCTAGAGAATGGGACCCGGTGCAAGGGATGAACAGCACGGGGGACCAGCAAAGATAACAATTCTGTAACAATTTCTTCCCCAAATCAGTTATCAATTGTGTTTGGAAAACGAAATTAGCAATTCTTGTTCTGAAAGAACCCTCCTGTCTAGTTGGCACCATGCAGCTCTTGTAGGATGCTGGCTGGGGCACTGGGGAGCAGAGTAGTCACAGCAGCTTTCCTGGCTTTTCCTGCCATAACTCCTCTAGCACAGCTGGTCAGTCTGTCTTAAAACATGCTGTGCAGCCCCCACCAAACTCAATTCAAGCCTTTCACTTTTCAGTATTTCCTATGCTGGGAGACCTTCAATAATGCCTTTGAAATGAAAAATAAGTCCTCTGATGGAGACAAGGAAATGAATCCTCAGCTCATTTCCACATATGAATTAAGCTGGGTTTGTGTCCAGTCTTGCCTGCGTGAGCAGGTGCCACAGGAGCTCAGTCTAACACCAATCAATTTGTCACAGTCCCTCCTCTCTCTCCTGTGATGGGTACAGGAAAACTCCAGCAGGGCACTTCTGGTGCCTGAGACTCACATTCCAGGTCAGGTTCCTCGCCGGTGAGGAAACGAATTACGGCCTCCAGCTGGCTGAGCTTCCGGTGGTCCGGATCAATGTCAGTGATGCAGTAAATCCTGGTGGGGAGGGGAGAAGCAGCCCCCAAGGGCAAAGAGAAACCAAAATCAAGTGAATGCTCATGGAAAACAACAACTGCAAACACAAATGCAGCAGGAAAGCTTGGGCTGCACAGGTTTTGCTGCTGCTGCTGCATGCCATGCCTGCTCAAAATCTCACAACGCGGCTGTAAGTCAAACCCTACCAGTAAACTGGATACCAATTCATTTGACTGCTATGCCTAGTAGGACTGCTGTTATTTTCTTCAGCAGAAGCTCCCAATGCAATGTAGCGGTCCCAAATCCTTCCATCAGTTATCTGTGTTATATATCTTGTTTAAGATGCATGCCTGTGTTTACATAAACAGTAACAACGTGGCAGAGACACCTGACAAGCAGAGCATTGTGGACTGGGACCAGATAAGCCAAGAGACAGAGAAACAAAATGGGAGACAAGGAATCAGCTTGCAGTATGATATGGTGACAACAAAAGCTGCCTCAAACTGACATAGCTGCAGGAGCCTCAGGACACAGTTTGGGGCAAAATGGGGGAACATATTACAAATGTGTTATAAAAGAAACCAATCTACTAATCCCGCTTCCGATTTTCATTGACAGGACTATGGAGAGGAAGGGGTTATAAGAGAGAATTACAGCTCATAAAGGGGCTGAAAGGAGTGATTTATGAGAGCAGCCTAAGAGAAATGAATATGTAAAGTGTGGTAAGCTGACATCTCAAGTTAGGAGTAGAAGAAGGAGAAGTCACTGCTTGCGTCTTAAATGTGCTGCCTGTAAAACTTGACAGTGTAATGAGAGGTGTGAAGGGCTGCAGGGCTTCTTGAATATAGTTATTTTGGCTTTGGTACAGGCTGGGTTCATGTGCTTGGGTGTAACTGAATGTTGGGTTCATGAAAATCCCAAACCTCACAGCAATAAATGGAAAGTGCCATGCTTCACCCTGTTTCGTATCCAAACAAAGCAAAACCATAAATTATGCTTGCTATTGAAATAGGGGTCATAAATCACTCCCATGTTCTCTAGAAATGAGGTCTAGGCTCACTGCAGAAGAACGCCAACCAAAAATAAGTTGGGATTTTAAAAAAGCATTTCAACCTCTCGCTAAGCTTGCAACAAAATTTCCTGACAGGTCCGACATACTGTAGAGTTTTGTAGCACAATTCTGAGCAATATGAGGAGGAAAAAAGATGTTTCTTAGCAGAGGATGTGCCAGGCGTTGGTGGAATCTCCCACAGGGGGAAGTGGAACCAAATTGCCTTGAGACAATCAGGTCTTTGCAGGTGCAGCCCTTGAACAGCACTGCTTTTTCACTGGGCCACAGAGTGTGGTGAACTCAAGCCAAATTGCTGGGAGCTTTGCCACAACCTCATGTCAAAATCCTGTGTCATTGACAGGATTTCCTCCACTTACCATTCATTTGCTAAAGACAGGTCTGGCTGGAGCAAGTCGTGCAAACCTGGAACGAGATAACACATAGAGTGTTTAGTTATGTAGCAGACAGGCCAGAGACAGGCTGTGAAGAAGTGGATCAGTGAAGTTCAGGGTAGCTACCTTGTTCCTTAGGACAGCGTGGCTGTTTCAGATTAACCTACCTTCTTCCACTGAAGTGTTCCCTAGCAGGATGTACTCCCCATGTCCCCGGGACAGCACAACACCCAGGCTACAGGCAGGAAGGAAAACAGAGGGCTAGTCAGCAAGGAGAAGTGTGGTCTCTAAATAAGACACTGCGTTCCCTGTAGTTACAACCCTTAAAGACTTTAACTCCCTCCACAGCTATTAAAGAAAAGAACATAATCAGAACAGGCTTAAGTGAGGTCTGACTTCAGCACAGGAGGCTAAGGAAACTGTCTGTAGAGCTATGAGGCATTTTTGGTGACAGGTTTATTTTGACCATCACTGTAGGTTCAGGTAAACAATAACATTTCTCAAATACATGCTGATTTCAAACCATTTCAGATGGGGAAAAACATGCACAAGAACGTTGCTTGATTCCTTATGTGATGTTTTATAATGTTTATAACAGTGTTTTGTTTAGAGCCATACACCAGAACATAAAACATATTTGGTGGAACTGAAAATTGAAGATGTCTCATTTGTCTGAAATGAAACAACATGCTACACCTAAAGTGTAGTTTTTGGACTCGGAACTCCACAGAAATCATAACATTTCTTTTGAGTTGACCCCAAACAACATTTCAATGGCTATAGGAACAAAGAACTCACTGATTCACTCTGCTCTACTCTTGGGTTGTAGCCAGTTTTCTGAGGAAAAAGGGACCAATTTGCTGTCCCTGATGGCAGATTTCTGATACACAATATTGGTGTCATGCGAGTCCTTGCTCACCTGAAGGGTGTGCCACTGATGTCAGTGAAGAAATAATCGTTGGTGAGGAAGAGAACTCGCCTCTGGAATAAGAGCATGAATAAGAAAGTGAGAGACTATCTGACAGACCAAGAGCATAGTGATGATGGGGATGTGGGATATACGGTCCCAAGCAGTTTATTATTACCAACACTTCACACCGTGCAAGGGCTGTCGGGGCCCAGGCATGAATGTGCAGTATTCAGCATATTCACCGATTTGTGACTTTCAGGATCCAGGCAGCCACTCTATCTTTCCACCTAGGGCTTCAGTTAAACCTTTCTTTGCTTTCGGGCTCCTGCACAGGCTGCAGGAAAGGGTGGGAGGAAGCCACCCTCCCTCTCGCATCCTCCGAGCCAACGGGCTGGGGCCCTGCTTTTCTTTTGCTATATAGATCAACCTTGATGGCTTTGCACATCATCATCATCATCCCAAGCAGGAGTGAGGGCTCAGTGAGACAGGTAGAAAGGAGAGGTGGGGTCAGAGGAGAGGCAGGATGGCAAACCTACCCACTGTGTTTGTGGGCAGCTGGGGCCAAGTCTCCCCACTCCTGTGGGAAATTCTGAGATTCGTGACATTTGCTTTCATGCCAAACTGGGACAAAATGTTAACATATTCCAATTTGGTTAAAAAATACACTAGTAAAAAAAAAAAGAAATTTGCATTTTCAACTTGAAAAAAAGTGCTGATTCAAATCCAAGCATTTTGATTCACACAAAAATGTATTTTTTTCAAACTGACATTTCAACTGAAGACATTTCAGATTATTGAAAGCTGCTTCAGAAATTCAGCTATTTGCCAGACTGGCCTTTTCCTGTAGGAAAGCGTTGATTTCAGTGGAAATCTTTTCCAAAAGAGAAAAGTTTTTGGAAAGTTTCTATCCAACCCTTATGCCAGTATATGAACCCTAATACGTTTAAAATCCTAGCCCCGGTCTGAAAACGAGGTGAGAGGATGTGTGTGGGAGACAGGGAGTGAACACAGAAAACTCAGTGTTCCCCAGGGAAAGTCCCTCCTGCTCTAACCTGCCCGAGCAGTCCAGCAGTGGAAGGAGAGCGAGGCACAAAGGGTGAGCCAGAGCCAGCTCCAGCAGCCTGTCCCTGAGTTTGTGCACACGGGGCATGGACTGAGGGGGATGGGGGCTACTGTTAGGTGAGAAGGGATGGCAGACAGCTTAACTCCTTCCCTCCCCTCTCTGTCTGTGCATGGCTGTTGTGTACTGCTAAGCAAAAGGGTCGGAGCCTATTGCTGAGCTGAGGTGTTCCGAAGGTCCTGTGATACCCCCTAAAGAAGCATGGCATGGTGGTGTTTTTGTGGCTGGGGGGGGGGTGGAGGGGGGAGGTACAAGAGGTATTACACCTCCCATTCTTTGCAAGTCTGATCTGATGTGGGGGAGGAGATCTGGGGAAGAAAGAGACCTGTAGGTGTAGACCTGCCCCAGAGGGAAATAATGCAACAGAAAAAGGCTTAAGGACACCCACTATTTTGAGACCCTTCAGCAAGGCTTGTTCAGCTCATCCTTTTTTTCCCCTGACCTGCATATGCAGCCATTCTGCATTTGTGCTTTATGGGAGGGAGGGCAAAGTTCTCTTTGGGCAGGGGGAGGGGAAGGGTGGCCAGTCCTTCCCAAGGCATCTGGAAGTATCACTGCTTATCTGTGGGAAGGAAGAGATGCAGAGGCACCCTTCAGTCAAATGGGGCTGAGGATGATCAGTCAAGACCATCACATAGTGCAGAACAAGGGAGGAAACAGGAACACGAGTGTGTTGGCACAGCGATAGGATGGCTGACTACCAGCACCTGTGATCTGAGAGCACCTGTATTTCCAGTTTTAATATTGTCAGTTTACTAGGCAGCAAGTCCTAGCTAATGCCATTATCAATATCCTACACGTTGTCACTCTTTTGCTTTCACAATCACAAGCATTATGTACCCTAGCTGCAAGAAAATGCGTTTTTGCTACTAGGTCTCTAAGAACTGCCCCTTGTCATTGGTCCTTATTTTTCCCTCTCTATCTCACTCTGCTCTCAATACCTACCTGAGATCAAACTGGGGAATCGATGTTTACATGGCTGACAGAATAATTTCTGTCCCCCTTACTCAGCCCTTCTCTCCACTGTCCAACTGCTTCATTCCCTTTGTTTGAAATCTCTGTCAGTACTTTCTTTGTTTCAAATGCTGCTCTGCTTCATCAGCTAGCAGAGTACAAGTGGGAACTGCCAAGTTTCACTTTTGGTCCTCTATGTGTATTCTGGTAAGAGCAAAACTGTCACATACTCAGCTTTGGTCTCCTATTATTCTTCATAACACTTGCAGAGTTGCAGAATATACCACATAATGTCTCTTACCAAGGCTACTTTTTGTTACTTTGTTTTCCTGAACAGGGAAGCAGAAAGATATCCTTAAAATACCAAACTTAAAAAGATATCTTTGGACGACTCAGAAGAAATGTTATTGAGAGTGCACAGAAACAGAGAAAAAGGTTAAGCTAGCAAAATAAGCAATCTACACTTACAAAGAATAGATCATGCTGGAAAACCCTGATTGCTTTTCTGACAGAATAACAAAGGTAATGGATAAAAGGAATAAAGGACATGCAATGTATCTGGCTTTATATAAAGCACTTGAAACAGCTTCTCATGAAAGTTTATTCTAAAGAATCAGTTAAAGTGGGCTTAAATAAGATCTGGAGTGAAGACCAGCTGCAGTACTGTAAACAAAGCCAGTAAACAACAGAGCACTGAGGGAAAAAGATCTAATAAGACACGCTGACAGACTGTCTTATGAGCCCTTACATACAGTGATCAGTAAGACTAAATAAAAAAATTCTCTGCATGCTGAGAAAAAGTCCCAACAGCCCTCAAAAGCAGAAAGATTGGACAAAAATGAGGAGTGGGATTCATACAGAAAAGTGGCAACTGGAAAAAATAGCTAAGAAACGTGGAAACCAAGGCAGCTGTTCCAGCATAGCTGTGGGAGGCAGAAAAAGTTGAAGGCACTGCAGAAAGGAGATTTGGGGCTTCCTGCACAGAAATGTCCTATTGCAGAGGATAGATGCTCTCTACAGAGCATCAGAGAAACAGTACTCAAATAATTCAGTGAAGGCCTGATACTTGTTTACCAGAAATGGTACAAGAGACAAAGGAAACAATAACAATTGCTGCACTCCTTGGACTGAAAAGTGTGCAAATATTTCAAATGCAGACGTTGGCAATGCCCAGGAAAGGAAGGGTAAAGTCATTGACAGGTACTTGATAGCTATAAAATATCAGGAATAGAGAAAGAAGATTTAGCTCCAAGATCTATCAATACAACCATTCAGAGGTCATGGAGGGGGTGTCTTCATTAGGAAGTGTCACTATTTCAACAGTGGCTGTGAGCAGCTAACTGTGGCTTAGCATGGGAGCAGCTCAGACAGCCTGATCGCTGAAAAAAATATGCTCTCTGTAAAAGATGGAATTTTTTCCTGAAATATGGAAGACTTCTGGGCAGTGTAACTTGCAGGACTCTGGAACACTTCCTAACAGGAAATGATGGAAGCCAAAATCTTGAGGAGAGTTAAATAAACCTGAATGAAAAAGTACCAGTGAACGTCAATGTACAATTGTGAATCTAAATGTGTTGGAGCGAAACCAGAGAAGGGCCACAAAGATGATCAGAGTGTAGGAGCACCTCTCATGTGAAGACAGGCTGAGAGAGTTGGGGCTGTTCAGCTTGGACAAGGCTCCAGGAAAACCTTAGAGCAGCTTTCTAGTACCTAAAGGGCCCTACAGGAAAGTTGGAGAATGATTTCTTAATAGGGCTTGTAGTGATACCACAGAGAGTAATGGCTTCAAAATGAAAGAGAGTAGATTTAGGTTAGAGATTAGGAAGAACTTTCCTGTGAAGATGATGAAGCAGTGGAACAGGTTGCCCAGAGAAGCTGTGGATGCTCTGTCCTTGGAATTGTTCAAGGCCAGGTTGGATGGGGCTTTGAACAACTTGGTCTGGTGGAATGTGTCCCTGGCCATGGTAGGAAGCTTGAACTAGACGATCTTTATTATCCCTTGCAAACCAAATTATTCTACGTTTCTATGAAGACAATATTTCACTGATTCCAAGGGAAGAAGTATAAACCTCTGTTAGAGCTGGTAGGAAATGTTCAAAGGTCTCCATTTCACCAGGTCTTTTCATTAAATGTCTGTAAATATTTGCATAGAAATTTAATCTTGGACTTGGATAAAGGAAATATCATTCTGACAGAATGTGGGACAAAGTTTTCATGAGTGTTTTTGAGTAGGGAAAGGGAGCTACAAAACAGTCTCCAAAACTCCTTCTGTCTAGGTAAGCTCAGCATAGGCTTCCCCATTCTAAATTCTTAAAGATCTCTGATTTATTTCACAGCCCTATAAACAATGAACAACATGGTTTTTGGCTTTGCCTGGACAAAGTAGGGAGCTGTGAGGCGTTTCCAATACCTTTTTAAGAGCAGAATGTTGGTAGGTATAAAGAGAGCACTTCTAACGATGCTGTATTTTATATCTTTAGCACATGTTATATATGTGGTGAAACAATAAAACCCTTACACTCAGAAATGCTGAGCATTAAGACCACATCCTTCTTGGTTCTTCAGCATCCATTTCCCATCCCCTCTTTTGTGTGACCTGAACAGAAGGATAATGTCTTACCCCTTTATCCACAGGGACCTTCACGTCCATAGAGAGGTAACCTGTTTCCCCATTGATCATGGCAGTTCTCAGCTGCAGAAGTGAACAAGATTTATATTAGTGTCTCCAGGCAAGGTAAGAATTAATAGAGCTGCTTGTCACTAATGTACAGGGGCTGGCAGAAAGAAAAAAAAAAGTGACTGTAGGGTTTTTTCCCTGCCACAGATCTTGCTTGCTTCTTTTAAATGGAAAAGTTGTTCTTAGTGGTCAGGATCCTTGTTCAATTGGACTGATAAGTGACACAGAATAATAATGGCTTATGCTGAAAACTTGTTGATACATATTTTTAGCAAAAGGAAAGGATCTGGAAGCTATAAAGTTGCCAGTCTAAGTTTCAGGCTTCACTGTTTGGCAGGCATAAAGTCATTAGCACAGTGCTTTGAGAGCCTGGAAGAGGAGACACCTGAGAAACCCACTACCTCCCCCAGACCGATTCCAAAACTCTTGGACATTTTTAAAACTAATTTATAAATTATAGGTTGTATTTGACACCACTTCTGAGGTGCAGCAAAGCAGCTGTTTAACACAGCAAAGCAAGACTGTATGATAGCAAGGTAGGCAAAGAGAAGACCACTTTATTCAGTCCAGGTTCCAAAGGCAAAATGGAATTTTCACAGTCACTCCCAGCCTCTTGCAAGAAAGGGAATTTTTCCACAAGGGCAAGGGCTTTGACTTTACATCCAACCTGCCAGAGCATATCAGCCTATTGCTTTACCTTGGATGGAAAAAAAAAGGTGGGAAGTAACTTAATTCATTCACACAAATTGCTTCCTTACTTCCAGAGACAGGCCTCCATTCAGGTGCTGGCCAGTCTCAACTGCCTTGCTTTACAGGGCTACAGTTCTGTTTATTGTGACCGTTTGCTGTGGGTTATTTACAGACCTGGAATATAAAGCTTGTGTTTCCTAAGGTCCATGTCTTGGAAATCAAAACACTGGATAGTATTATTACTCCTTTTTGGCTAAGAGCATTTAATCTCCTGCTAGAGCCATGGCATACTCCTGGTCTGACACTCTGCAGCATTTTCTATGGGCTGTAGGTTCAGATGTTGGTGCTTCATTCACGTCTTCTTGAATGTCAGGCATCTGCCATTGCCTCATAAGGCACTGGAGAAGTAAATCATATATCTGAGTATATCTGAGATCTCCTTAGCTGCAGCTAGTCTGTGGGCAGGCCACTTGTCCCGTGCCCAGTCCCCAGGTGATGGTGGCTGTAGGTTGATGCCTCAATCCTGGTTTGCTGCTTCTTTCTCAATAGCTTTTCCTGCACCAAGAAGTCAATTACAGTCATGGTGTCTGAGAGCCCTCATAATTCTCAGTCATTTTTAGACAGGACACTTCTGGCATCAGCTGGCATCCTCTGAAAAACATGTCACAGTGTCTGAGCAGAAGCACTTTTTCCCAACACCACAAACAGCAAACTCTTCTGCTCCAGTGTAGTGAGTCTCTGCTGTCTCCATCACTGGTAATGAGTTCTGCTGACTCCTTTCCCCTGTCTGTTTATGTGGTTTCAAACCAGCACAGAAGTGCAGTTTACCTGAGGAGTCTCCCAACATCTATGTGCTTTGCTGTTCAGTTTCAACATCTTTGCAGACTAATTTCTTCTTCAGTGATTCTGTCAAGTCTGAAGAATATCAACCTGAGTGAAAGCTCCTAGACTGCTAGGGAGGATCTCTTGACCTTCTCCCCTTTTACCCCTCACACTAAGAATATCCTTGCCTTGCTTTACAAGCAAGCCCAAACTTCCTTACTGCCTAGCTGCAGCTAGTATTATTGTGTGTCAATTGGTATTTTCCAAACAGTGCCATCTTCCATCCCCTGGATTTCTTTTTAGCAGCTGTCTGTATTGCACATCATTAGCACTTGGGCATATTTTTTCAGTCTGAATTTGCTACTTATCAGTGCTGAGATTATACTGCAAATGATGTTGAGTCTGTCATTGATCTAATACCGTAGCTGTAAATCTGAATGTTGAAATGTTGGCAGCTTTCTGCTGCAGTGGGTGTATTTCTAGAGTCTCTAGACTTGCTGAAATCACACTGCAGATATCATTAGCGTCACTGAATGTCTCTGTACCCTCACTGACTGCAACTTTTCTTTCTTCTGGAAGATGCAGCACATTTGCAAAAAGTGGGTTTGTTTTTCATGCCTCTTTTGTCTTCACCCCACCCCCCCACCTCCACTGGACAGTTTTGCTCTGATTGCGTATAGACATAAGCTTTACACTTTGTGTCATATTTACATTCAGGTATCAATGTTATTTGGAGAGACAGGAACCTGCTAGCTAAATAAATATGACAGCAAAGAAAATTCCTCTCATAATTTCCTCTTTTTTTTTTTTAATAGCAAACTGGATAGAGCAGCAGCTTAAAAAATGGCTCCAGTGAGACACAAAAATTACGACGTGAACAGAGCTCCTAGAAGATGTCAGTGAACCCACACAAAGCCATCGACAACTTGCACCATGGTGCTTCCACTGAATGTAAAGCCTCCTATTTTTGTCTTGCTTTCCATGTTTCATACCCAGTTCTGCTGTCCTATCATTCTCAACCTGCCATTTTTCCATTCCTCAAGTTCCTTTGACGTGGCCCTTTGTATGTGGCCCGTGCTGATGGCAGAAGCTACTTTGATCTTATTGCTGGGCAGTCTGTTTGTCCTACCTGTATATCTACAGCATTGGATCCATTTATCTCAGCAGTCTTCCCCGTAATCCTGAAGCAAGTGTCTCACAACTAATTCTATGTTACTGCAAATTCAGTTCTTATCTTAGTAACTTAAATATCTACTCTCCTAATTCTTCTGAGTAAAAGGAAGCCAGCTATAGACGAGTCTCTCTACATTCATTCTCCTTATATCTGAGTTCCTAGTTGTGCAACATGACAATGTGCAGCTGTTAAGGTGCATGTTATTTTTGTTCACCATTTTGTAGTAATTTTGCTCAAAAACAGTAGGAAAGAAATTTTCGAGTCTTTTTCTTTCTGGTCAGCTATTTCTTTCAGTGCCTCCACATCTGTGTAATGAGGTGGTTTCTGGAGATTTGTTTTTCTCAAGTGTCTAAGTCCTTTATCCTCTTTGTCCATTATTAATAGTGGCTGCAAGCTTTAGTCCTTTTTTGAATGTATTTTCTTCCTTGTTGCAGATCTCATTAGTTGAGCGGCTGCCGCTATATCTCACATACTGTGGGTATGGGTAACATCATGGGACATCACCATACTCCTAAGCTATCTTGGATTTGTATTAAGGCAGCATTTAAGCTATGTACACACAGACTGGCTCCCTGGAGCAACCTCCAAAATGCTTCCTTCCACCTGCTAATGCTTTCCTTCCCTGTTCCATGGAAAGGAAAACATACTAGGAAGGAAGACAAATATTTTGAGGGGAACATTATCCTTACCCTCTTGTAGAGCACCAGCCTCCCTTAGTCAGGGCCCATAAGGTACAAAAAACCCCTCAGGAGTGCCTGTTGGCCACTGCTCCCTCACCCCTTCCATACAGACACAGAAAGCAATAGAAAGAAGGAACCACAAAACCAGCTAAATTCAATTTATGATACTCACTATTTCATCCTGATCTTCCCATTCCACTTCTGAGAGGTCTACGCTGTTGTAGTTTGGCTTAGGCTTCAGTTTCTTTCCTTCTTTATACTGGCGTTTATTTTTTGAAAAAAAAAAAAAAGGAAAATACCCAAGTAAATGGCTAGATAACTTCCTAAACTAATCCTCTAAGAATTGATATGAAATTTCAAAAACAGACGATCTCATTTACTGTCTGACTAGGAAGGCAGCGTTTGGGTGCAAGTGCCTTCTTGGTCCCATGCCATGGATTTATGTGTGCAGTGTGAGGCTAAGAGAGGTCAAGTGGGACAGGCTGATCCAGAAGTAAGGTACAGATGGGAGCACAGGTAAACTTTCAGGTAATGGCTACAATCTCCTTTGTGAGAATATTCTTCTAAATAGATCAGGACAATATAGGTGCTTCCAGGAAGTAATTTTTGTTTTTCCAACAGCTAAGGGTGTAATCCCATTAACACTATAATACCAGCAGAAGATCTTTTTTTATGGGAATTAGACTTTGACTCCACTGACAGAAAAGTAGGCTTTGCAGCTCAGGAGAACTGGTGCAAGATTGCTGTTTCCCTGTAATATTCCCAGTGAAGGGAAAGATGTGAAGCAGACTAAGACAGGTTAATTTCAGGTGGAGGACAAAGGAGTGTCCTTGCCTAGCTTTGCCTTACCCCATCCTGGAAACACGATGTATCCCTTCATGTACTGAACCAATTGCCCATGCCTGGGGTGTCCCTGTGCAAAGCTGCCTATTTGGAGACAGCTGCTACAAAGACCTATGGTGGCATCTTCTTGTGCCAGTAACCACACTCATGCTTACAGCTGCACACAGGTGGATTTGTGCTGATAGGCATGTGTATGAAATATAAAATCATTGCATGCCTGGATATCTGAGTGATGAAGCCAGCTGAATATTTGCAGACAGATATGTGGCCTGGAGATTCAGGTGGCATTGTGAAGGAGAAAAATTGTCCTTAAAATCCTGGGTCTCTGCAGCCAACCACTCTCTGCATTGTCTCTGATTTACTATGGTACTGAGATTTGTGGTACTGGACCCTGACAACCTCAGAACACCAAAATGTCCAGCAGCACAGCTGCTGAGTAGCTATTGCTGGGGTGCCACTCACACTGAATCTTCTCACAGGAGAGGTGCCCAGGTGAGGGGAATTGTTTCTTCAGCTTGGCAGTGAAGCCTTGAGAGGATGCAGATGATACACGAGCACTCACAGTAGACCAAGTGCACGAAAATACAGCCCTCATATACACTCTCATTGAGAACAGACAGGCAGGGTGCCTGTATATATATGCATCTCATACATATGTGTGTGCATATATACATCTAGATATGTGGAATTGATTTCTCTGGCCCTCACGGTCCTGTGTGACTATATATTAGAGCCTCGTAGCCTTCACAGTTTAATAAAATACAGGAAATCAGGAGCATCCCTGAAAAACGCCATTTCCAAGTAAGTAACGTTCTTAAATTCACAGCTATACATACCAAAGGACGGAGGTCTGGATGTGAAAGGATGTAGCCATTGTTGGTGTTCAGAAAGGCGTATCCATGGACACCCAGCTTGAGAAAGAGGCATTAGAATAATTAGTGCTTTAGCTAAAAACACTGTTGTGTAATGAGTGCCACTGATACTCTGGCACCACCCATATTTGGAAATATTTTCCTTTCAAAGGTAAGGATCAGCAGAAAACAGGGTCCATTCCCAACCCTTTATCTCCAAATCCCTGGCCTTTCTATCCGAGCAGGATGACTATGGTTGGAAGCACAAAAGGATAGGCAGGTAGCTGATTTGTGAACACATTCAGAAGAAGATGCCCTCCTGGAGTCTGATCATCCTCATGGACAGTTACCACCCAGAGGCAGAAAAAACTTTCCCCAGTGGGCACAGCAGTGCTGCACAGAAATTGGGCAGCAATAGGGAACGTCATGAACAGTTCAGAAATGGTGGTGACAGCTCTGTCTGCCCATCGCTACATATGCACAACGGTGAATGAATAAGTGAGCCTGAATCTCACAAACGGCTTCCCTGGAAACTCCACCGGTCTTCAGAGGAGCTCTGCGTTATGTTTCAGTGTTGGCAAGACTGGACCCAGACTAGGCCAACTGTACAAGCTTTTTAAAGGAGTAGCATAATCTAACAGGAGCAGACATTGGCTGACCTGATCTGCAAGAGATTTCCTAGAGAGCAATTACTCAGATCAAGTCCAAATATAATACAAATTCCAGCTAAACCCTGAGCTGCTGAAAACTTGCAGATAGCCTGTGCTTGCCAAAACAAGAGGTCTCTCAAGGAAAACAAGAATGGCTAAGGTTTCTACCTTCAAAAACAGGTTGCGATTTTATATTTCTATAGAGACAATCCTAGAGGGATAATAGCAGACAAGTGGAGAGGTAAGTAATTTACAATCCATCTGTGACTTTTTGGAGGGAATGAATTTTGTATTTCACACATCCCAGATCAAAACTGGACTCTTTCTATGTTGAATCAGTTTGGGTATTTTTTTTTCTTTTTGGTAAAGCACACCAAGTTCAGCCCAGCTTGGCAAGAATGAAACCAAGACATTGGATCAGGACTACAGTAAACTCTCTTGTTGGACTATTAAAGCTGAAATTTCCCAGGCCAGAAAGCATGATCAGAAATGTACTAGCTCTCAATTGCTGTAGCTCTGGAACTTGTCCTTTGTAATCCACGTGCCAGGAAATTTAAGATGGAGATATTAGGTTTCCAAACTGGTCTGGAGTTGGAAGAGCTTCTGGGAAGATGTGTCCTGCCTCTGATGTAAACAAATCCTTCAAATAATTTTCTCTCCTTCCCAGGCACTGTGTGGAGGAAAGAATGGTGTCCCCTCCTTGGCCTGGAAGAAATGTTATTGTGACACATGACCCTTGAGTGACATGGAGGGGAGTGGAAGATAAAAAAGTATTAGTCTCACAGAGAAAATAAAGCATGTACAAAAATTGAAGCTTGTAGACAAGGCTCCCCCAGACACTAACCATCTAGTTTTTGCACACTGAATGCATGCACACTGGTGCTCATAGATCCTGGGTTGCCTGAAGGATCATTTCCTGCAGCTGCATCTGAATGGTCTGCCTTGCATCCATGTCTGGAAGTGCCATACAAATTCATAGCTTCTGACAGCTCTTTCAGTCCCATGAGTCTTCAGCAATGAGATTTTGGACAACTGCCTAACTGGTAGTAGTGTGTGATAGCTATTTAAGAGAAATTGAAAACTTAAAATGATGGCTCAGATTTCCTGATTTCATGGTGATCCTCAGATGTTCTTTCCTGTCTCCCGGTGTGCAGACTGGTTGAGTAAAAGGTCATGGCACAGAATTTACAGCAGAAACCAAACTAAAGAGTGTATCTATGGGGACAGTTCCTATGGATTAATGCATTGTATTGAACATAGAGCTAATGGAAAGTTGTGGGACTAACAATCCTGGAGAGCACAAGGGAGATCCAACTTCCTATACACTGTCCTGCCAAGAAATCTTCATGCTGATCTGGAGAAAGGAACCTCTAGGCATGACAGAAAAGTTGTCTCTCTGTAATCCATTCAGCCCTCAGTTTTTCTGCTAAGAACATTGGCAGTGAAACTGGTTTATTTTTTGCCAGTGGTAACGGCAGCTTTTGTCCACAGGGAACTAGATATAAAATTTTAATTCATCTAAGATCGGCTGTGGGATCCGTATCATCTCTGAGGGATCCAGGTTGGTGACTATCAAGATATAAAAGCTCCATGACCCATTGCTAATCTGCTGGGTTGTCCTTTTTCTGAAGCAGCTTAAGAGCTTCTAGCAATGAATAATTTACCGTGTACTATATAGAAAACCCACTCACTACATTCAAAAATCTCTTGCTTTATGCTCATAGTTCTTCCTACAGGCAGAGGAATGATTTTTCAGTCATGCCCATGGAGGAACAAGTGGTGACTTTGTGGTGCAAAATAACGAATTGCATTATCTCAGTCTTACCTTATACCGTGGAGCAAGTTTTAACAACTCCCTCAGTGGTACATCAGAGCCCACCACACCCAGCAGAATGCCATGAGATCGCTTAAAAACAAAGGAGAATCCATTGTCAGAAGCAAAACCTGGATAGTTTTAGACATGAATACACACAATTTCCTTCCTCATAGTCTCTCACATATCCTCTCTGGGCTTGTGTGAATAAGCTCATTCAAAATCAACTAACATACCTCAAAAAGACAAAAGAAGTTGTTCCAGTGTTTACGAAGAGGTGTAGTTCTATGTAATACTAGTCAGCATTTTTTACTATGATTCAGGAGTAACATAAAATCACTGAAAAACTTGCATCCAGTATATGTCAGTAACATGGATTGGTTGATAACTTGAGTCAACTAAACTGAATGCATCTGGGGAGCATGATGGAAAAAATGACACACAGGCTCCCACTGCAGCACTGTGCTAGTACAAGTTAAGGCCAGCCTCAGGTGCAGAAGGCAGATATTTGTTTGTAGGACCTAAATGAAGAGTTTGTCCCTTGTATACCAATGGTAAGGTACCATCCACCATGTTAAAAGGAAGCTGAGAAACTACAAATGTTACAGGAAAGAATGTCTAAAGTGGAAATGCCCTTATCAAAGACACTCAAATTGTTCAGAACTTTTTTATCTTATCAAAAGACAGACAGGTCTGACTTTATTGCAGTGAAGCAGATGCTTCCCAGGAGAAGATATGAAAGGGTACAGGCTTTTTAATCTAGCAGAGAAAGACATTATGAGAGGAAGGTGAGGCCAGACAAATTGAAAGTGGGATTTAGACACTAGGAGAGTGAGAAAACAAAATGGAGAGCTTGAGGTTGGGTGCCTTGCTTCAATGACACTTTTGCCAAATACAATATCAGGCTCATGAAGCATCATCTACACGAAGTGTAAAGTGTGTGCAAAAAAATGGACGGAGGAGAAATGATAATGATTTCTTCTAGTTTGAAACTTTATGGGTCTATGAGTTAGTCTCGGTTTGAAAACAGAAGGGGTAATCCAGGGACAAATGTCAGTTTTAAGAGGGATTTTGAAGTAGCCTTCAGAGAAAATGACAGACTGTCGTTTTGTCAGATAAATTATCAGCCACACTTCTTGCCAGAGGTCTACCACAGTCTCTCAATGGCCAGCTCTTCTTTTGGACACCCATTGGCTTCAGAAGTCCAGGGAGGTTCACTGTATCCTTCTCCCTCTGCTAAATGGAGAGTGAAGCCCACCTTGCACTCACCGTCTCGTTCTTTTTGCTGAAGACTGGCATAGCCACGGTTGTCATGAGCAACAGACTTTGAGCCTGAGATGCAAAGAGCTGCCACAGAACAACGAGCCGTGTGTTAGCAAATGCAATGCTGCAGATAACCCAAATGAAAGGCACTGGAATTCCCAAGTACCCCAGATGTTGATTACAATTAGTTACCTCCTTGCCTCCCACACCACTCTAAAAACAGATGGTAGCACTTTTCAGTACTCTGTATCCAAAAGGATGGTGGGATGGGTGCTTGCTCGTATGGGGTCATGAGGATGGGATGAAAGCCAGTGAAATGTGTTGAAGCAGGAGAAATTAAGGAGTTGTTTTAATGGAGAGACAGGAACCCATAGAAGCAGTGGCACAGTTTATATCAGCCACACGTTGGGAATGTAGACATGAGCACTTATGCAACAAGTGTAAAAATCACCAACAGAAGCAGCATAGAACAGAGAAAAGCAACAGCAATTCTGAACAAAATCACAAATGAGATATCACCTACATTGCAAACACATGAATATCACAAATGAGAAACACCACTGGTAAATATTTAAAAAGCACAAATACACGCAGAGCCTGCTTACACATACTTGTTACTCAAGCATCTACACTTAGGAAAAACAGAGAGAAAATCATAGTCTGAACAGGTACAACATGATGAGCTATCTCTAGAGGGGATAGAGGACATACACGTGTAATAGGGTAACAGATTCTCCCAGTTCTGCAGAAGACACATGTTTTAAAAACACACATGAAAGAAGCAAACCAGGCAAGACACATGCAAAGGAGGCTCACAAACATGCCTAGCTACTAAAATGACCTAATTTTTCAGTGCCAATAGCATCCCCCTTCCATCTCTTATTTGGTCAAGTAAGTAGCAAGGCAAGAAACAATCTCCTGTCTCCATTACTATACATGCTGGGAGCCATAGGGGAGCCAGTCCATAATCTATACAGTCGCTTGGTGGAGATTTGAGCACGGTATCTTGAGTTACTGGTCTGGATCATTCCTTGTGGAAGCTTCCTATTCACAGCAACAGTTATGCTAACATACATTGAGTAAACCTCCTCAGCACTTACCAGACATGTGTAAAAAGAGATCCAGTGATCTAAGCTACTGCACAACACAGACACCCCTACCAACTCTGAACCAATGGCACAGCACAGCTCTCTAGTACATCCAGCATTTCCTCTCCTCTTCTTACCAGTGTAAGAGGGCTCCTTCAGTGCTGCAGCCCCCACCCCCCTCCAGATATACAGGCAAGCTGTGGCTGTGAGCACTAGCACTGACACACCAACTGCACAAGGTAAACAGCACGCTCACAGAACACAGGGGGACAGTTACCTCCTCAGACTGTGGCAGCTAATGAGAGACATGGATGAACAGGTGAATGAATACATGAATGTAAGAATGAATCAAAGATGGGAGAGGTTTTGGCACAGGAAGAGAATGGGAAGCCGAGAGCAAGAAAAGAGATACAGCAAAAAAAAGTGCACCAAACAAAGCCCTGTGGCTGCCTTGGAAAGTGTGACACCATACATTGGTGCCAAGGGTGGTGTGCTTGCTCATAGAATAAACTTGCTGGGTAGTTCATCACATTTCTGGAGGTTTCCAGTGCAAGCCTGGTTGTCTTGAACGTATTTCTTGGGGTTCGTGTGGTCTTGATTCTGAGCATAGCCATGTGTGGCCTGGACTTCCACATCTCATGCTACGAAGCTAAACTCAGTACCTCTAGTTTTACTCCAGCTCAGAGAGTTCAGGTTTCTCACCGTGGACCTTAAACCTGAAAACTGTGGGTTCTGCCCAGTGATGTGAAAGACACTTTAAATCTGCTGCTAGTCAGACCAGAGATGGAGTCCCACAACAGGATTGTGTACGGAAACATTCTCAATGTTTCTAGAAGATTTTCCTCCTCAGATAGTATAAACAGTTCTGGGACTTCAGATTTGTTTCTGGAAGAGGGAAATCTAACTTGTGGTCAGCTCTCACTGTCATAGTTGTGCTGCCACTACTCTGGGGTGAAGAGTTCAGTATAGGAACAGAAAAATTATCTTCTGGGAAGCACAGAGAACCCTAAAAGAACTGTAACTTTCTCTTTTGGCAATGTCTTCTATTTGAGGAAGTGCAGGGGAAGGCTCCTTCATTGGTGGTCTACTCCTTCATCTTTTCCTTCCTTTGCTTTTCAAAGCTGCCTTGGTAACACAACAATGTAATAAACACTTTCACATGGTCCAAACGTCTGCCCAGAGGGCAGGGCTGAGACAAAGCATGAGATGTTGGGAGTGTCCAGTCTCTGGTCTTTTGTGACACGTTCTTTACCAACAGGACTCAGTACAGGGCCACTGAGTTGAAGTGGCTAACCCAAGGAACAAACAAGTGAGCCTGTTTCCTAAACTGAGATCTATACCTTTGAGTGGCAAGCAGCATGCAGCTAGCTACTGGGCTGGAGAAAAGAAATCTCTGTGACCCGTATCCTGAGCCATATATAATCTGTCCTGTGAATAATCCTGTAGAAGGTAACCTGCTTTCACAGAAGCACTACTTAAGTCACGCCATGCCTGTGTTGGGTTCCTGGGTCACTGCAGACCCAAGTCTATATTCATATTTTAACTCCAGGAGTGTGTAGAAAAGAAATATGGTCTGTCTCAGCAGAGCCAGAAACCATTAATTTACATCAATCAAAGAACTCCTGGTTTTATATAAATGTCAGGACTTTATTTAGATTCTAATACACATAAAATTTTTAGATGGGAAGCTGGGACAAGTTATACACCAAACACACTAGCTAAGTGTGACCTTTGTCAGTTTGGCCCATGAATCTTACTGTTTGCTGACAAAAAACTTGTGGTGCAGGTCCTTACCGCGCTGTCCATGTAGGCTTCAGTCCAAATAATGTCATGGTCATGGTTGATGACCATAGGACGGCTGAGCACGTGCAGGTACTCCATCACATTCTCCTGGACGTCCGCCAGTGTGGAGATCTGAGTATAGTAGCCTTCATGGAGAGATAGAGAGGTGTGAAGCACTCTGCTAACACATCTTGTATATTTTTAAGAGTGTTTGTGCAAAGCTAGAAAATTGTATGTCAAAGATTGTATCTACAGTTTATCTGGTCTTTACAAAAAGTACCTTGGCATGCTTTGTATCCACAAGCTTCTGCAGCCACACACTTCTGTGGAAATTTAGAGTTTCAAAGCACTGACTCTGTTCTTATCAAAATACTGGAATAGTGCTTAAGACCAGAGTCTTGATATAACCAGAATCATGCCAAGAAGACATAAAATGTTGCTTTGGGCCTTAGATGAGACCATCCAACTAATAAGGCTGCCTTTGGTCCTGAAAGCCAAATGTATGCAAACAAAGTATTCCCCCAGGCTATACCCACTTATACCCACTTACCCTGCACAGTTTTATGTTAAGCACAAACTCCCGATTTATCTTCCAGAATTTTTCCAGTACTTTGCTCCTCAGTCCGCCTACCTTTACATCCAAGGACAAGGACTTTATCAATGCCTATGAAGGCCTAAAGAGTGTGTGTCAAGAGGAGGCAAGTAAGAAGGCAAGTATTTTTTCTGTGGTGCCCAGTGACAGGACAAGGGGTAATGGGCACAAGCTGGAACACAAGAAGTTCCACTTGAACATGAGGAAAAACTTATTTATTGTGAAGGTGAGGGAGCCCTGGCACAGGCTGTCCAGGAAGGATGTGGAGTCTCCTTGTCTGGAGCTTTTCAAACCCACCTGGATGTGTTCCTGTGTGATATGATCTAGGCAGACCTACTTTGCCAGGGCGATGGATTGGATCGTCTCTAGAAGTCGTTCCAACCCTTACTATTCTGTTATTTTGTGACTACTTCCATCCATCCATCCATTCGAAGCAAAACATAAAGGTGCAAATTATCAATTTCCAGAGCTTTGTCCCTGCAGATAGACCCATGAGCCTAACACTACAAGGAGAGCAGAGAAAGACTGATTGGTCATACTTGGTGTAGGATATTGTGTGTCAAATAGGCAGAAAACTTTTGGTATCACCAGGAAAACTTTGCCATGTGGAAGAGCTCGTGATCTAATAAACTTTGTGATGTGGAAACAGATTTAGCGTGCTTGAGAACAAGGACTACAAGAGCTATGCAACGTGTTGAAACAGAACAACCAAAATTGGTGAGCCTTCTGCAGAGCTCAAGTCTGGTAACCTGAGAATTCAAGTGCAAAGAGCATATTTTTGTTCTCTGTTCAGTTATTCAGGAGAATCCATTCTCACATTTTGTGGTGAACCAACAGTACTGTGAATTCCCTGTCACTAATCTTATGGCTGAACATGCAATCTGAAACCCAGGTTTTTGTTTCATCTAGCAAAACCTAAAAATGTTACATGTGATTCATAGTGCTAATAGATGAATGTTAGAGCCTTGAACCAGCCTTTGAACCAACTCACAGACATTCTGCAGGACAGTGCCTCTTGCCTGACAATTATTTTCAGTTGCAAATGCTCCCACACATTTCAGAGCCTGCTGGAGCCACTGCTCAGATAGGAAAAGAGTCGATATACCTATTTAGTCAGCCCCCAGCTTCAGTCTTCCCTTCCTTTCCCTATTTAAGCAGGAAACTGATGTAGCAAGCATTGCTGACTTGTCACCAGGCACACACATTGTAGTGAAATTATGTCCAAACAGGGAAGATCTTTTTTTCCTCCCTACCTTTGCAGTCTCTGATAGGGTCAATTTGACTTTTTAACTGGCCCCAAATGCATAGAGATGTAGAGGTGGCTCACCTACTCTGAATGGATTTCCATATTCATGTCAGTTAGAGAAAATACTGGTTTTGAGGGTGGGATTATTCTGGGTACCTCAGTGAAACACACGAAGAATTTAATGAGGATATCAAGTTAACCTGAAGACCTGAAAAATACTGTAAAATCTTTAAAGAAGAAATGCTGGATTTATATCTCGGAAAAAAAAAAGACGTCAGGCTTTCTGACAGAGTTTTAGACAGATTGTCAAAAGCCAGCAATAGGGAGACAATAAGCACAGGGACTTAGGTGGACTACAGCCAGCATGAATCTCGGTCAGTGTCCCTTGGCACTGTGACAGGACAATGTGGTGGCTCAGCATGGAGGACTTGTTTTAGCTGGACACAGGCACAGTTCACGTGGACTAGCAGGTCTTTTTCCTTAGGTTGTCTTCCAACCAAGGGCTCATGGGCCCCAGCTGTAGTGGGTAACCCTTAGAGGGGTCCAGGGCCCTGTAGTTGTAGTGTACATGTGACGTGAATGATGGGGGAGAGAGAACCATTCCCATACAGCACCTTTGTTGTTGCAGGCGATCCATTTCACGTTGGGGGCAAAAGTAACCTCTCGTCCAATGAGGTAAGTGAAAACCCGGACCTGGGAACAGAAAGAATAAAAAGATAGAAGAATTAAGATGGACTGTGCTACCAAATCCAAAGGGGTGAGGTTTGGCAGCCTGTTACACACTGATGTGAATGCCTGTTTGTGGTGCACAACAGTAGCTCTACCTTCACATGGAGACAGAAGTCTCTTGCTCCATTTGCTTCCATATTTTATGGGCCAGAACTTAAATTCCAATTATAATAAGCCCAGAAAGCCAAGTAGCACCCGGGATCATCTGAATAACAAGGCAGAAGTGCAAACTCTGTTTGATTTTATGATAACAGCCCTGCCAGGCACTCAGCAACCACATGCAGAGAGGTTTATAGCTCACAGGAATCCTTTACCCAGGGGAACAGCTGGCTGCATGAATCATTTAGAGAAAGCTTCACCATTTCTCTTGTATTTGACCAACAACAAAAGAGCCAATCCTGAAATAAACTGCTTTAACAGCCCCAAGCTCTGGTCTCTCAGTAGACAGCTTCTCTCCCTTTGTGCATTGCTGCTAGCTGAGATGAGGTAAACAAATAAATCAGAAGGGTTTAGGATGAGCAGTGGTCTATTACACTTTCACGGTCTGCTCTGCTAGTACAAGCCTGTGATCACAAAACTCAATGTAAACAGGGTTGGAAAGCACCTAGGAAGTCTGTCTGGGCTTTTCCTTCCCACTATAAAAACTGGTAAAAGCCAAAACTTTCCCAAATAGGACCAATTATAAACAGTCCTGGATAAGATTAAAATTCTTTGCATAAAGGTAGGTTTTTGTGGTTTTTTTAAAATATTTTAAAATAGTCAACTCAGTTTTTCTCATCTTACTAGGAGAATGTTTTGATTGTCCACACCTTTAGAAAACAAAGTGTATGGAAAAGAAATAATCTTCACTGACTTACAAATATCCATTTGTGATCCTACCGCCTTTAAAGTCACTGCAGGCTCCCACCTGACTGCTTGTTTTGTGTTTACAGCTGGATGCATGTGTGTATTGGAGGAATGTGAATGTTCATCGTTGCCTGCCATCCTTGGTCACACTCTTCTATTCCCACCATAGCAGGATAGCACCTTTCCTTGCCCTTTCTATTTATCACCTCCCAGACAAACCTTCCGATCTGGCCAGTTGTATTTTTCAAACACAGCTTCGTAATCCTCCACTGCGCCGTCTGTGATCAGCATGATAGCTTGGTTACACAAGCCTCCTTGACCAGCATCTCTGAACTACAAAGAGAGACAAAGAGAACCAGTTATCCCAACACAGGCTGTTTCTGTGTAATTTCAGTGTATTTATTCACAGTGGGCCAGATCCAGCCTTCCTCTTGTAAACGTCACGCTCTGCTCAGAAAGAGCTCTGCTTAAATAAGGACTGTGCTTATATGCTGCATTTGATTTTTTTTTTTAATGTCTACAGCCCTGCTTAGCACATGTACACACAGGAGGCTTTACAGAAATAAAATAATAAGGAAAAAATAAGTGCTGTGGAGGAAGGGTGCGATTCCCTGCTGCCTCAACATCTTGCACAGTCACATTTGTTTATGCAAAATGACTACAGGCTGGCCATAAACAGTGCAATTCTGATTTGACAGCAATAACTGTCACTTTTATGGCAGAAGATGTGAGAGGAGGGGGAAATCAAACTCATTATTTCAGCATAAATCCATCAATCTGCCAAAAGATAGAGGAGAAAGGCAGGAGCACATGAAAAAAGAAGGCTACCGCTATCAGCTGAAATAGGTTGTGAATGTGATAGAGAGGACATGCACTGTAATGGCAGGTGACCTGTTATCTGTGTATAAGTGACATTTAAGGTAGAGTGAAAGTATGCTGGGACTGATACAAATGTTGATGTGTTCCCAAGGACACAGGTCCTTGAGGTATTAAATAGATGTGGTCTTACAGGTGGGCCAGACCCTGCTGGTTCAGCCCATCCTTTGAATGCTGCTTATCTGGCATTCCTGCATGCAGACTCCTCAGCTTCTTGTGCCCTCAGGTACAGCGGCTCTAGGGAACCAAGTGCCTTATGCAGCAACAACATAGCTGTTGAATTAGCTGGAACCAGAGGAGATGGCAGAGGATATTAAGGCATGAAAATGAGCAGCTACTTTGCTAGAGGTCCTAGCTCAGTGTCAGCCTGCACTTCTTGGACAACATCTCATTGCTGCTACATTCTGAGCAAGAAAAAGTCCAGTCAACAAAAGAGGACACAGAAGTGGATGCAGAGTAAGAAAAAAATATGGAAATAGGAAGATATGACAGCTCTGCATAAGAGATTAATGAGAGGCATTGGCATGAGATGGAGAGCATAGAGGAGACTAATTGAAGGGTGAGAAAGGTTCTATCAAACAGCAGCAATTTTAAACTGGTGAGAGTAGTTATAAATAAGGAAAAAGGTATCCAAGTGGTGAGATTGATTGCATAAAATGAAAGCATGAACTGGATAGGAGAACAATGGCACAGGGTGCAAACTGAGACTTTTTAGATGTTTTAGGGTTCAATTCATAAACCCCTTCTGGTTTGTTAATGCTATGTCAGGACAGAGGGTAAATGTCTTTACTAACATCATTAGAACTGTGATTCCTCTGTAGACTAACAGCATGACTATCGGTACCTGGAGGCCAGCTCCAAGTCCAGGTTTCCCCAGTCATTTCACCACTCCTACAATTACCCTTGAGCTTGTGCTTTCTTATCAAATTGCCAAGTTCAGTGCTAATATCTCCATAATGTCTTCTTCCACCACCATTTGTTAGCAGTCGCAGTCCTGATTCCATCAAAGCTACCCTTTGTCGCAGAAGCACCTGTTACTCTATTGCACTAAGCATGGATTCAACACTTTCAGAATGATCACACATAGGAATCTACCTCTCCCTGTTTCCTGGTAACCCTATTACTTGTATCACTGGCCAGAATCAATGCAAATGATCATGAAAGAGAAGAATGGTGTGAGTGATTTTTAACTATCTGTTCTCAGGCAAGACATCCATGTGAATGAACATTACTGAATGAGAATGAGGTGGTTGGGTGTGCTCCTCCTATTTCATATCATCAGAGCAGCACATTCAGAGAGGAGATAGACTGTACTTCTGTGGTCATGCCAACCTAACAGTATGGATCTCCCATGTCTTTACCTAGCGTTCCCAAGTTCTGACATTTCTAATAGTCCAAAAAGCTTCTACACCTTGTACCGTGGGAAAAAAACTCCATCAGTATCATCTAAATGGTAATTGAAACTCCAGGAGGGGTCAGAGCACATATGCCCTGTGCTCAGTGAAGAAATTCAGAGTAAAGCAGCAACAATCACATGGATGCTGTTAGGTTCAAATGAAGTGGCAAAAGAGGTTTACAGTTGCCTGCAATTCTGCTGCAGACCATCACATACAGAAAAGACAAAGAATCTCAAGTGAACTGTTCCTAGGACAGAGATCAACTCTGTGCAGATTAGCAGGAAGCTTGTGGAAGAGTCCCTTAGAGAGGCAGTGGGTTTTGATGGTGTGGGAGAGGCTTTCAGAATGAAGTTCAGAACACAGACAGGCACAACCTTGTAGTTTTGAAATCAGCTTATTCCATACTGTTGCACTCTGCAACATTTTGTTTAGATAGTTATTAAATTAACATTTAATTAAGGTCACCATTTCCTCAAACTACTTAAGACATTTCTTCATGTAGCTTGCTTCAGACCTCATAATACTGAGAAATTAGATGCTGTATCAGAGCCAGCAATCTCCTAATTACAGGAGTAGATAATATTTTCAACAGTGAAAATGAGATCATCAGTGTCATAGAAATAGAAAAGACAGATTTAGAAAACAAATGAACAAAAGGTAATCCCTGATTTTTACATCCTTTTGTGGCTGTAGCAAACAATCTGACAGCATTCACATGAAGCATAATTCGCTGCTCTGACTGAAGTCTCAGGAGCATGAAAGAAGGGGAGATGAGGAACAAGATGGCCACAGAATGGATGTCTGAAGAGATGCAGGCTAGAGCTGCAGTCAGTGAATGTGGCACGGAGCTACATATATTCCTGTATAACTTTGATCACGTTGCCAGGACGATCAGGGTCACAGACTCTTGTACTCCCTTGCTTGCTCATTGCCATTTACTTTGCAGTTGTAGCCTGGCACAGAGTTACTAGTGAAGCAACAGGAACATCAGTATAGGTCCATGATGTGCAGACACACATACTGATTACACGCACAGATGTCCAGATGACTGAGCAGCTGCCTCCTGCCCTGCCCCCTCTCCTCCTGCTCCATTCTAGATCTGCCTCCAGAGTACCCTCCAGAATCACTGAAAATTCAAACTTATTGTAAAGTGTCTAAAGGACAGGAAAGTGGCAGTAGAGAAGGGAAGAAAAAGCCAATGAAGAAGAAATGCGACATGGCATTAAGTGAAAGGGCACAATCTAGTAAACAGGAAATTCTGGGTTATGCATATCCTGAAAAATATGCTGCAGAATCCAGATCCATAAAAATGCAAGTGGAATCAAGGAAAGATTTATAAGTGATGAGAGAAGAAGCAAGAAAGGGGGTAAAAAAAAATGTTGCCAGATGATAAAAAATGGTCCAGCAGAAGTGCTTTATAGCCTCTATACTTCATCATCAAAAGGACAATATTGTTATGGTTGGGTAAATGCTGAAATGGTAAGACACAAAGACACCCGTTTTCTCGAGTTACTCAGAATTATAAATCTCACTGAAATCTAGTTTGTTACCAGTTTCACCGTTTTTTTCACCTATCAGTGTATTGGAGTGAACTACTTATAATTAGCCTCAACATTTATGTAATTTCTGAGTTCAGCAGAGAATCAAGGCACCTTTATACCAGCTTAGTATTAAGAGGAGATGTCATTCCAAGGTGGCCTCAGAGAGCAGAACTTGGGGCTTCTTTCCCTGCAAAGCATCAGAAAAACATCAGCTTTCAAAATACCTACTTACTCCAAGTGGATCCTGAGAAAGAAGAACCTATAAGACTCACAGATTTTGTCCTATCTAATCCTAAAAGATTCATATGTAACAATTGTATGAACATACACATGACTCTCCTAGGATTAGGGGTGTGTGTTTGTAGAGATATATATGCACACAAACATCATTGGCATGTAAAAAAAAAAAAACAGGTAAAGATCAGTAAAACTGATGTACACTGAAAAAGATTAACAGAAGCTCAAATACTGAAGGCTTAGCACTGTCTGGAGAGCAATACTGCACAGGCGGATCAGTTGGACAGGAGTTACCAATGTGACAGTGTCTGAAGGAACGTAGCTGTTGTCTTACGTTGTGTTAAGAGGACTATGGTGTGTAAAACAAGGAAGGTAATTATTCTGCTCTGCTTAGCACTTGATAGCTCTCAGCTGCAGCACTTACATACTGTTGGGAGGAGGGTGTTTCAGGGAAGGCAGGCAACCTGGAAGCAGCCTTGAGCAGAGCTGCAGCCAGAACAAAGGGGTATAAATCCTAAAGGAAAGGGGTGAGAGGACAAGATGTGCCAAGCTTGTTGGAATAAAGAAGAGAAGAAAAATGAGATGGACTAAAACTTGATAAACAAGAAAGGAGCTCAAAAGATAGCACTTGACACCTGAGAATTTTGAGGCACTTTGTATGTTTTAGACCATGGTTTCCCTGGGATGCATATTGTATTGAAACCACTTGCCATGTGGCTAAATTGAAATAGAGAGTTTAAGTGGTTTATTGAGCATGGCAGAGAGGGTCAGGTGAGGCTCTGGCTGTTCTCCTCAAACTGTTCTGCAAATTGCGTCATGGATTAAAATATATCCTGTCTACCCACAATGTAATGGAGGAAAACAAAGACAGTGAGAGATTGTGCTCTTCTTCAGCTCCTCTCTGCTACTCATACCTCATTGAGTAGGTCTCTGCTGGGCTATTAATTCTATGAGCAATTGGTCTGAGGAAAATTACCAGGGAAATTTTGCAGTCACTTTCATTATAGATATTATTACTGGTTGTCTATTGTAATCAGCAAAGCCTGTTTCATCAGTGTGATGCTGCAATTTTCATTTTCATTCTCTTGCATATGCTCCTGTGAACAATAACAGGACAGTCTGTGAGAAACAGCAATGATTACAAGCTGAGAATATGAATTGCATCTAACAGGAAGGTGGTGATCCATTCCACCAAAGTCTCACTTTCTCCCTCCTGCATGACTTCAGCAACACAAATTTCTTTCAAAGCACACCCAGGTAAACGCTTTTCCTTCCCTATTACTGACAGAGATATAAGAAGTTCTTAGAGAAGATTTCAGAGAGTCCTTAAAACATAAAAGCTCTTGGCAGGTGGTACCCCTATACATCAAGCTGTGGTACTTGCAGAGCCTGGGGTCCTCCAGCTGGTGGTATCAAATACTCTCTAGATTAGCCTTTACCTACCCTTTATTACCTTTTTTGGGAAGGATGCTACAGGACAACAGGCATGTTTCTACTCTTGCATACCTATGTACGTGCAGCCTCTGGCACTGACACATGTGCACTGGGACACAGTCTCTGTCTCTTCTGAATGTCACCAGACAGACAGAAATCCTGGGATAAGGCTGCCAAGTGACTTGCAGGAGGTCCTGCAGGCCTCTTGCTGCGCATGTAGCCATTCAAAGGCTGACTGTGGCCAGGGGGTCCCAGCTGATGGCTTCAATAACCTTGGGCTGAAGTCTCATTTTGCTAAACAGGAGGCAATCATGGTCTGTGTTACATTGAATGACACACCACAAGAAAGCTGTGACCGGTGTCACTGGGAAAGGAAAGCTGGGTGGAAGAGATACATCATGCCTTTCTTTGACCCCAAAAGTACTGTTTTTGAACTCCTGTTTCATGGACTGCAGTTTCCAAGGTACAAAGAAGTGTGACACCAGCAGTGACTGAGACAACAGCCACCTTTCTTCCTCTGGAGATGCTCAAAAAGAGTTGCTCAAATGCCTGAATCAGTTGTTCTCTGCTCAGATCCAAGGTGATGAGGGAAGCAGCAGTTCCCCTTGTAGTTAATAACATTAGAAGTTTTTATCACCACGGGGTGCTGTACTGTCTAAAAGCAGTCTCAGAGCTGTTTTGAGCTCATTCGTCAAGAAAGAATCAACAAGGATTAAGGTAAGTGCTAACTACTTAAACCATTGACTGCACTTTTTATGCCAAATAGAGAGGAAAAATGGTTTTTTTGTATCTACTAAAAGGTTTAATCTCTACTATAGTGGAGCTTAATTAGTCTACTGGGCTGCCTTGGCTCCCTCTCTCTGGAGGTATGATTGGTCCAGCTATGTCACTGGAGGACAGTTTTGTCTGTCTCAGCTGTTTCATCACGTAACCTCTATTTCTCATGGGAATGCCTGACTCAAAGTATGCAGAGCTTTATGAAGCTTTTGCTTCCTGGAGGCTTGAGGATTGCCTAATCTAGTAGATGAGCCATACCTGACAGAAAGGAGGTATGAGGTATCCTTATCAGTGGAACCAGACCAGTTTTGGTGTCTTTGCCTGGCATGACCAGATACTATTTCAGCTGAAGCAAACAGGCTTTTCTTAGGGTTATGCTCCATAATTATCCACTGAGACTTGCAAAGTTCTACTGAGTCAGCAGTTGTACTGCATTGGGCTTCTTTAACTTGTTGTCACTGTACATAACCACTACATTAGATAATAAGAAATCATTTTTCCTCTGGTGAAAAAGTTGTTTAAATATGCTGCTTCTGTACACAGGCCTATATAAGCTTTGAATCTTTGGGTTTAAAGATATAGTTAGTTTTGTCACAAAGTGCAAGGATGCATGTAGATAAATCTAGCAGATTACAGATTTTCTCTGTAATTGTTCTAGGTTTTTATCATTACTGCTTCCCTGGTCGTCTCAGTAACTATCTTCCTGCAAAGATGTTGAACTATTACTACTAGGAGTGGTGCCAGCCTGTTACTGCAATGGCAAGGCTACACCATACTCTTCTCACTAAGGTTGCCACTAGAATCATTACGTGTCTATTACCACTGACAAGTTAGCTCAGCTACCACCATCCCTGGGTGCCTGCACTGACATAAATTAGGAAGAGCACTTCTTTCCGATTAAAGTAAGTAAAATAAATAAGAGTGAAGAATCGTTCCCAGGGTGTCAATACCTCTACACACTAACTTTAACAACAATGCCATTGTTACTGTCACCAGCATCATATGTATATATATTTTTGTTAGCACAAAAGACATGGTCATGTTTAGGCCATGAGAGAGGACAGTGCCATGAGGAGGTGGGGGTGTTCAGCTAGTCCTTGGTCTTTTTTTTTTGTTAACATTCTTTAAGAAACAGAGTTTAGTTGTATGTTTACCTCCGGGCTACTGAAGTCTCAATTGTTCACATAAGGCAATGAAACATTTATGATTCTTATTACAGGACATGATCAGACTGACTGATTAGTTCTTCTGCACCTGCAATTTCTTCCCCAAGCACTGATACTCAAAGTGACATTGAAATAAATCTGAAGCCTGAGAATAATTTTTCATGTCATCATCATCGTCTACTTACCGAGGCTCACTAATAACATTACTTATGACCAGAATTGTCGCCCTCAGCTGATCAATTATACTTTATTGCCATCATCTATAACCCAGATCCCTGGGTGATGCCCAGTGTGGGGCTCATTAAGGAGACACATAAGAGGCACAGCTTGCTGGCTCCCAATCCCTCCTGTGCAGGCAGCAGCAGCCCCACAGTATCATACACAAACCACCTTCTCTCCAAAGCCACGTCACCCCTGCACGTTGCCTGTTGCAAATTTGAGGCCCTTGAGATCATATCACCCTCTTACCACCTCCTCCCTGCAGCACAGGGGGGGATGTACTAAGTTATTAGAAGTAGAGGGGAAGGTACAGGTAGGCAAGGACACTTGTGCCCAACACAAACATTGGCACCAACTCTCTCACCTCCCTCAGGATTTTGAAGGACTCTGTCAAAGCCTTGTTCACAGTCCCCACTCCTTTTGCCTGTAGTTCATCCACCAGCTGCTTGAAGTGCTGGCAAGAAGAAAAGAGAGAAAAGCAGCAATGAGTTGCAGGCAGGGTGCTCCCTTCAATGGGGGAAGAAAGAGTAACCTGGAAAAAACTGTGTGATTGGGCTCTTGATCCTTCACTGCTGCTGGCAGGGCAGCACAGCACTGTGATGGATGGAGGTGAGAAGGTCAAGTGGCCACTCTATTGGCAGTGCTATCATGTTGCACCTTTGCCCACAGCTTGTGGTCTGTGAACCATCAGCAGTCCATGAAACATCGTGCAAGGGGCAAAACTACTAGAAATTGGACTTTCCCTTATCCAGTCCTTCACAAAAAAATAAATGTTCATGTGCATGTAAGAGCAACAGGGCTGGGAAAAAGAAAAACACTTGAATGCTTGTTTACTACTTGAGGCATTGATCTGGTAAATTAAACCCTCAAAGAGTGCTCTCTGAAAAACACTGTCTGAAAGGCTTGGGGACCTTTTGGGAAACACTGCGGGAGACATCACCCTCTGGAGTCATACTCTGTGACCCAGGGCTAAGCTGGGAAAAAAATTTGGAGAGAAATCTGGTTCTTGAAGGCATAAAGGAATGTGCTACCTCTGTGGTAATAACATATAGAGAAAAAAGAAATTAAAAAAAGAGAAAACATAAAAAGAGCTAAAAATACAAGTTGGCCCAGAGAGTGGTGGAACAGTCAGGCACAGGCCACCTCAGGGCTGCCGAGCCCTCCTGGATCAGAGTAGCAAAACCCCTCAGTGAAAACTTGCTGGCAGTCCATCCTTGGCAAAGGATTAGGCCAGGTTGAGAATGGATTCACCAGGAAAGGGCTGATCTTTTCCCTTTCCAAGAGCTGAGGATGTGGGCTTTCAGAGATGAAGAACCTTTGCCCTCTGCATGCTGTTTTTCCACAGTGATCTGGGCTAGGTGCACTCATGTTTTGGCAGTGATGGTGCCGAGTCTGTTTTGACAGAAGGAAGCTGGTTTCTGCTGTTTATCTAGCCACCTGACCTCATGTTACAGTGGCTGCGTGTAAAGAAAGGTGAACCACTGAGCCAGCACACACCGCTGAACTGGTGCTTGTTTCTGAAAGGAAAACCCACGTGCTTCTGGGAGACAATGGTTTGTTGTCCCTGGAGTTTCATGTTACAACATCTTAACCTAATGTACTTGTTAAAAGAACTGAATAACACCAATAGGAGCCTGGTACTCACCTCTCGGTTATCTCTATCTGCTTGGACCAGGATACCCTTAAAACAGGGTTCAATAAAATGGACATAATCATTGTACTGCAAAAGAAAATGAAAAGAAAAAGGTTCTAACAGAAGAAAATTCACAAAATGGGTTCATCGGAGGTAGATGTTCAGAAAACAGTATGGAACATTAGGCAATTTTATACTTATTTCCCTTAAGAGTTGTCTGTAGTGATCGTAGCAAATTATGATTTTGATAAGTCTCATGTTTGTTCAAATAATGGACTAATTATGGTGTTTTGCTGAGTTCTATGTGAGCATATTTACACACACAAAGTTAATTTTTTTCACTAACATTCTATTAGCTTGTGCCCTTGGCCTCACTTTTGGCACTATTTGCACATATTTTTGACTTTTGGAGACTTTGTGAGCCCCTGGTCACCAGCTAAACCTTGCAAGCATTTCTGTAACCTAATGTCTGATAGCCCTGGCACACAAATGAGTGACAACATATCCAGTTACCACACATCTATCAAATTGTGATAATTAAGGGAAGTGTATGTTCTAGTTTGATACATATGTGAGGCAAAACATGCCAGTGTAAGCTCTTTCCTGAAAGGTTCAGAAAAGCATAATTTGTAGGTGCATTGCTAAGAGGCCACTGATACTTAGCTGATCAATAGGTCAGGCCATAACGTGTTTGAGCCAGTAGGCTCTTGGTGTGAGTAAAGGAATAAATAGTATATGTTCTTTCAGGGGTAGTTTTTAAAGAAAACAGGTTATTTCAATATTATATTTCAATATTATTTCAGTATTTCTTGTCTTACACAAGAAGCTATCAACAAAAAAGCAGACTTTATAACTCAGTGACCATACTCTAAAAAAAAATTTTATGGAAAAGAGCCTAGGGAAAGAGATAGTACTTGAATTAACTTTGAAAATTAGGAGGTGAGCACCCATTTGCCTTTAACTTGGCACCAGACCTCCCAGTTTGGTGTCTCTCTACAGCACTTTGTTATTTGTTGCAGTCACATCTTTTAGTAAGCAAAAAAGATGCAGCTTATATTCTCTATTGGTTTTAATCCCTCATCCAATATAAGTATAAAGTATTGTATTTACAGCACTGTAATGCCTACAGTTTGCAAATGAGACCGAAGGGTTGCCACGAGGCACAACTCAATACCAGAAATGGAACATACTTACTGCAATGATGTTGACAAAGTCATTTTCTCCCAGGGTATCTAAAATAGTGGTGATGGTATGTTTGGCAATAGTCATCCGCAAGCCCTTCATGCTCCCACTGACATCCACAATGATGACAATGTCCTTGGGAGAGGTGGCTGCTTGGATGTACCTTTATAAAAAGAAGAGTACAAGGTAGCAGGGCAAGTGTAGCGGATGCTGCTGTCACATGATGCTAACTGCAGCATAACATGCACAATAACTGCAGCTATCCAGCATCTGATGGGCCCCTCCCTACCAACCCATCTCTCCTGCTGGCCCCAGCCTCTCAGCACATTGGCAAGTACTAGGCCTGTGGCACACATGTCCAGATTCAGCTGAGTGACAATTGCTAAAGTCTCCTTTAGCCACAGAGAGTGGAATGAATAAATGTTTCACGTTTCTGGAGTCTGAACAGATCCATCCTCTCGTCACAGGTTTCTAAGGAACGATACATTGGCAGCAATTTCCAAGTGGCACATGTTAGATGACACATGGAAAGCTGGCACTGGTTGATGGAAAGGCAGACTTCCTAACCTCCTATTGCCTTCATTTACCTCTCACAAGAGCAGCATGGGGCATTAACTGCTGATCAGCAGCTCTCCAGGTTGTTACCTTTGAAAAGAAGAAGAGGGGAAGACAGGGAGGTGGCTTTGATCAAGTCCCTCTGAAACTCTTACCAGCCACGATTTCTGCAGTCGAAAGAGATGACTCCGTTCTCATCTGGCAACCACTTTATTCCTGAAGGGAACAGCAAAAGGAGCAATCAACACACACAAACATGCAGGCATCTTCTTCCCACTCCCCAGGCACACATGCTTCTGCTGTTCCCTGCTGAGTCCTGGCTACCCTGCGGGGGCATGCTCATCTGGACATCAATAGCAGTGGCTATTCTGCAGAAACAGAAGCAGAGCTGCATGATTTTCAGCAGTCTAATAAACTGTTTATTACCCTTCTGTTAAAAATCTATACCTAGAAATACTCCAAATTCAGGGAACAATTGCACCCACTTTAAACTTTCTGCCACTTTGATGTAGTTCACTACCATCTTTTTCTCCCCAAGGGTGATTGAGAGCATAATAAAGCAGCAGCAGTGACAGGGACGTGTCCCAGATTTCCTGCTAAAAGCTCTGTTCAGAGTTATCTCTGCTGTCCCTTTCTACAGCACGTGACAGGTCACAGAACAAGGATATGCAGCCACCTGACGGAGGGGCCACCAGGCCAAGCTACAGCAGCAGTTGATCTCGTGGATTTCTCCAAGTGCAGAGCCTCCCCCTTGCTCTGTGACCTTACTTACCACTCACAGCTGGTAAGTCGATAACAAGTCAAGCTGACCATCTGCATCTGCCATGTGTGGCCTCAGAGGTGAAGAGAGGCTGTGGATACCAATGAAACTCACAGGGGTACATGAGTCACAGCGCCCTCCTGCAGCCTCCATGTGCTGCCTATGAGAGTCACAGGGCCTGCCATGATGTTTTGAAGATTTTTGCAGGGCAGCCTGTCCAAAGCACACCCCCACAAATTAACTACTATGGCATTGCGAGGGCAACATTCCTTGAGGTCTGGTCCATGTGGGAAAGGGGGGTTTATGGCCACTGTAGACACTATTCCTTCAGCCTAGGCAGCTGCAGCCCATGCACTTAGTATTTTACTCATTGTACCCTGTCTTTTCAGAGGGCCATGCTGCCCCAGCCTTCCCAGATTGTGCTCTTCCATGACACAGATCCTGTCCTGCAAGACTATTGCATTATGCTGAAAGAATGATGCCAATCTCTGCTCTTTTACCTGGGTAGAGCCTGAAGAATCCTGTGGAACTGCCAAAGTACTGCCAGGTCAGTGTGGGATCCCTTTCAAAGTTATCCACAAAAATAGGATTCAAGGCTTCCGACATATAAACACCATTCAGGATGTCAGGATCTGTGGGGGAAGAATAGAAAAATGGAAAAAAAAGTGTGCAAAAGAGGGGAGGACACCCATTACCACCACTAGAGGAAGGGGATAGGAACACAGGCAACCACAGGAGGAATGTGGCCTTGTCCAAAGCTTTGACATTGCACAAGGAATTGAATGCGTCATTCAAGTAAATCCTGGAGGGCAGGTCATCACTGGCCACTACAGATCCTCTCAGTTTAGTCATACACTATTATTCCTATTTCTTTTTCCATCCTTGTCTGCCCTTGGTTGTTATATGGGCTTGTAAGAGGGCTCCAAGAGACTCAGGAAAACCAGCACTATGCTGAGCACACCACACAGGCAGGACTCAGCTGGTGCCTAAGCAGGGACGTGTGGCTGTTGGAAGGCAACTGCCTGATGTAGTACTAAGTAGAACAGTCTTTCCGGAATGAACGTTTAAATTTATGCTAAATGTAATTACCTAAGACGGAGGAATTCTAGGATTTACATGTCATTTCTTTCTCTCTCCTTTTCACTAGCAATTCTTTCTTTTCTTCTTTGCTTGTCCTTTTTTTTTTCCACAACACTTGAGCTGTCCTTCCTTGCCCCTGATCTCATCAGAATCATCAGGAAGTTGCAGACTTGCAAGAACTGGTAAGAAGCAGTGTATATTTTGTGACTGTGTTGACTCATTGCCTCAGGAGACCCAACAGAGCAGCAGCAACAGAAACTGGGAATTACAAGAAACTGGTCATTGTAGGATTAACTGCATTAGTGTTGAAAGGGATGGGGCTTTGACATACCACTTCCTGTTTAGTCATTTTGCTGAAGGTGGTTTTGGTCAAAATAGGGGGGAAAAAATGAATTGTGACTCCTCAGCTATGAGGCCAAAGTAACACATGCAGGAAGGGAGCCAGAGACCGAGGCTTGCTGTTGTCTGTAAGAGGGAGAGCAAGTACTGCAAAGCACTGCTCCTGAGGCAAGCCCCAGGCATTGAAGCAGCTTTTCTCCATCTTCTGCTCATCCTCTAGCCATTTGGTGTCAAGCTGCACAGTCAAGAAATCAGCCAGCTGGGCAGTGCCTCTCTGCTGCCTCTGCCATCTCTTTCTGTATGCCTACTTTGTGTAGCTCTGCTGTAGCTACACACTGCCAGCTCTGCTGGTGGCTCTATTGTGAGCAAGATTTTAGTGTCTCGGGCTGCCAGACCAGATGGAATTAATTTAAGATCATGGGTGAAATAGAATTCTCTTTATTGTCCCTTTAAATAACAGAGCAATTGTGAGCACAGTCACCAGTGCCTGCCCTGTCTGGTCTTGAAGACATTGTAAATGAGCTCTGTCTATGAGTTAATGGTGCTCTGCTTTCTTGCCAAAACATATGCAAGGGGAAGAGCTGATGGGAATGCAAGGAAGGAGCCAGTTCAGGTAGCTTTGAAAGCTGGCTAAAAAGAGCAGTAAACATAGGGCAATTGCAACTGGTGTCTTGGCCTGCAGATTTGGCAGTGTGCTGACCAGCCTGGAGATGGCCTGGGTGCTGGCGTGTAGCTGGAGTGGTGTGAATGTGCAGGGGTGGAGAGGACACGGTCTAGGCACAGATGAGGCCATGTGAGCCTTCGTGCCTCCCTGGGCTCCTGCAGCTGCCAAAGTGCCAAAGGTTCATTGAGAACAGAAACCAGCTCAAAACAGTCATGTCTCAGTAGCAGTTCTGAATTACCTCTAGTCTCCTACAGATATGGTCACTGGGAATTAAGAATGTCCCTGTGAAATGTTAGTGCCTCCCGACACAAAGGTACTTGTGGTCTAAATTTTCAGCAGAAATCAATGAGACCCTTGACACCTAAAGACCTTGATAGATATGACCCTTTGTACAGAGTAAGAACTACCAATAAATTCACACCACAGCTTGTTTCACAGCATCTTTGGTTGGGCAGATGAACTGTAGGAGACTATACTGCCTGCCTAAGATGGAGGACTATCTGTCATTAGAGATCTTCCGTGAGCAGATTATACCTAAGCCCTGTCACACTGTGTCATGGTTTAGCAAGGAGTTGCTTTTGCTTGGTTACAGGGGGAGCGGGTTGCAGTGAAGACCCGGTAAAAGTTTTTTGAACTCTCCCCCGACTCCTGGGTGCAGACCCACCCCCTGGCCCGGCTGGGCCAATCTGGCGCCTCTGCGATTACCATTTAGGGACGGGAATTTGAGGTGCCTGGCCGGAGATGTAAGGGTGGTACAAGATAGAGGCGACCATCTGGACCCCATAGTCAGAGAAGGAGGAAGGAAAGAGGAGCACCAGACCAGAGACCCCTTTGCAAACCATGGTGAGAACACAGGCGGTACCCCTGCAACCTATGGATGGCAATGGCAGAACTGAGAGCCAGCAGCAGCTTCATGTGAGTGTGCCCGGACGGGCACAGGCCATGGCACAGGACATGCTGGAGAGCCTGTGCGCCGCAGAGCAGCCCCACATGAGAGGCAGAGAGGAGCAGCAACTTTTGGGACAAATGCGCGTCAGAGCAGCCCGTGCAGGGCTGCCATGTGTGTGTAGTACCCCACGGACTTGCAAGGAGGACTGGTGCAGAGCCCATCTGCCTTGAGGTTAGACAAATGGCAGAAGCCATCAGGAACGAACTGACACTCCCACTCCCTGCCCCCCTGGGCCGTTCAGGGGGGACGGAGGTATAAAACACCAGGATCAGGGCTCTGAGCCCGGGAAGAGGGGAGGAGTGGGGAGCAGGTGGTCTTAAAGGGCTGGTCGGACTCTTCATCTCTGTACCATTCTGTGTTGTTTGTTTTGGTTCTGTTTTGGGGTTTTATGTTTTAGTTGGTATTAAATTATTTTCTGTCTTCTTCCCCAAGCCGAGTAGCCTGCTCTGTTTTGTCCTGCACCTTAAGCGGCAATTAAGCTCTCCCTGCCCTTTAGCAATCCTTAGAGTCTTCGGTACTTGAGGCTAATTGTGGTCTTTTGTTCCATGATGGGCCTAAACCACGACACACTGACAGACCACAGCACAGACTTGACTGTACCTTGGGATAGTTCTTTTCCAGCTCCGTTTTCCTCTCTGCCAGTTGGATTGTTTTGCTATTCCATCCTCTCCTACCCCATCCATTACCAGCAGTTTCCACAGCAACATACTAGCATTGAGAAAGTAGAGATCATTACCTTTGTTGTAGACATTGGTGGGGAGCTGGATATCACTGTATGTTGTGTTCACCAGCAGGTTATTGAAATGTTCATTTGGTTCCAAAATGAATTCATCACCAAGCTCCACGTAATTGTCATTTTCATCCTTCTCATTAATGAGGAGAGAGTTGTAGTAATCAAACTGTTAACGAAGACAATGGAAAAGAGAAAGACAACAGAGTATGAGACAGACTATTACCAGTACTGCCTGAAAAAAACCCCACACTCTTATTTAAAACATAAGAAACATCTGGAGAATTCAGGCTTCAAATCGGATCAAGATGAGCAGCAAACAAGAGCCATTACCATCTAAAAAGAGTAAAGCTGCCCAAATGCTGGTTTCTGACCAGTTTCTTATTGTCAGGTGCCCATACAATGGAAAGCACCATCACAGCAAGGAGTAGAACCACCACCTGAGAGCAAAAGGACACAGCGGCAGGCTCATGTGGTCCCTTTAGAGGTATGAGCCAGAGAAGTGGAGTGTCTCACTGGATCTAGCTCCCAGGTTTGCTGATGCTGACCTTACTTGCCCTGTCTCTACAGCTGTCATTTACTAGAGTCAACTCCTGATGTACATCCAGACAGGATTATCTCCTCACTCTGTCACTACAAGCAGCAGGCACTCATCAAGAGCAAAGGACAGAGCAGAAGGTGCTCAAAGACAACAGTTTTCCCCACAAAGACCACTGAGGATTTAGCATCTACAGTCACCTTAGTATCTTCAGGATACCCTTCACCCTTAGGTAACAGATATTTTAAAGGTGTTTTTGTTGACCTTATCTGAGGGCAGAGGTTATTTACTGTTATTTACTGTTCAAGCACTAACAGTACTCGGGGCAGGAATTGTGTCTGTGAATATAGTCATGTACCTCAACTCACCCCTGATCCTTACTGTGAAAGCAGACAAGCCAACTAGCATGACTGTAATGCAATTCTTAAATAAACAGGTAGGAGAGGTGAAGCTGGTAACTAGCTTGATTTAAAAAAGCATTTTCATTCCCACTATTTCCCAGCATGGAGAGATGTACTTGCGAGAGTACTTCTGCTAAGCACTCTGTGCTTGTACTGTGGACAGTGGAATACAGCATATTCACTCCAATTCCCTTCACTAACAATAATCCTATAGTTTGGCTACAACAAACAATTATTAACAGAAAGCCAATTATCCATAGTGCTTGGACAGCACCAAACTTTCACCTAATGGGAAGTCCTGACAAGTAAGTGTCTGCAGGGTAGAGAAAAGATGATGGGAACTGTTGAGAAAGACCGTGAGAAATTCAGCTCATTGGGATTAACGGTTTCCAACAGCATTCTCCTCATTGCTCATACACACTCAATTTTTATCTCATTTTCCAGTCAAGTAATCCTCAAAGCACCAGCTAATTTGTACTAACATGTCACATAATGACAACATTGGTGTGCAGTAAATGTACTGCCAATAACATCACACAACCCAACGTCTTCCCAAATTCTTCCCCTCACAGAGCCAAAAGGATTGATCTTCTTGGTGTTACTAGGTTTGGGGTCTGCCAAGGAAGTCTCCTACACTAGTTTCTATACAAGCTGAGTGTCCAACAGGGCAACTCCTAACATCTCTGGGAACTTGAGGTGGCTGTGTTTGGCCAGGCCTGCCTTTTGTCTAGTCTCCCTGAAGATGGATGTCATATTTTGTCATTGACCAAGACAAACTTACCTCCAGTGAGGAGTTGTACTCATGGTTCAGATCTGCATCTTCTGCTGCTTCCACCAGCCTCTAATGCAGGCACACAAAAAGAAAGATGAAGGGTTGCTGTGGAGAGCCCTCCAGAAGCTCTTCCAGCTCTATCAGGCATTCACACAGTTAGTGAAAAGACACACAACTGCCTCTTTCATCACAACATAGAATCATAGGGCTATAAATTTCCCTCTTTCCCTCATTTTCTGCTGACTTACCATTCTGTGCTGCTTGCATTCTGTGCTTGGAAGGTATATTCACAACTATTTACGACCAAGTATAGTCACACCTACTTACTCCAGAGGCCCTACTAAACCCCTGAGCAATCTTAGATATCACAGTATATATGCAAACAGAAACATGTCTGTTTAGAGAAACAACAGCCAAAGATTTAATTTGATTTTCCGTGAACCTGTCCAAAAAGCCATGTGAAAGCCATTTCAGACCCAGCCTGATGTCAGTATCTTGTCAAAGAAAAAGGTCTTGTGGGACTCTTAGTCTGGTATTGTTAGCGAGACAAAGACCATGACTTGATTTTGTAAAGGGCTTAGCAATGCTGTGGCACTTTGTAAGCTCTTACCATTTATGGAAGGCAATATAATCTATGAGTTTTCTACAATATGATGCTTCAGAGCACTAATTCTCAATTGGTACAGACTGGGCAGGAATCCAGCTAAACATGTACATATTTTCAGAGTTGCACAATCAGCGACAGTCTCAGCAAAGCTACTTTTTGCCCCTTCACAAAGGATAAGGCAAACTAAACACTGGAAAAGTCTGGCTATGAATTTAGTGTCATGGGCCAAAGGTCTGGGTCTACATATGCCCACATTTCACTTTGAGATTCAAATTATGTGTTTCTGGAAGACTTTTCCACATTAAATGCTTTAAACAGTCAAGGCTCTGTGACTATAGAAATATGCTTTTCATGGTGGGTAAATATAAGGGAATATGATAGATGCAAGAAGTAAGAGGGGCCATAGCTATTACCTGCTCTGATCTCCAACACGCCAACAGCTAAAGACCTCTTGCTACCTCCTCCATGCTTCCCCAAGTACACAGCTGGAAATCCAAGCACCCTCCTTGCAGCTCATGTTCAGGAGCTGCAGGAATTTCCCTTGAGCCACACACACAGCTGAAACAAGCTACTAGTCTTCAATGACCAGAGTACATTATGCAAGGATGAACTTGATTTTAGCTTGTGAAACCGGGGGTTTTTTTCTCTCTTTAAACAGCTCTTTTCTTCTAAAAGAGTGTTCATTCCTTCATATTTATTCCTAGACTCTGTTTTTATCTTATTTCCTACTTTGGGCTGAGGGAGAAGCCAGCATTCCCTTGTCTGAACGCCCACATCCTCCCACTAGTGTCTACTTAAAGCTCAGAGTGAGCAGCCAGCTGCACCAGCAAGCATTTGGTTGGGCAAGAAAGTCCTCACACAACCTCTGCACCCACACACTCCTAGTACAGGCAGGAGGCCTGTGTCTGCTGCTTTGGGGCTGAAAGGAGAAGACTTCCTTCCCATAGCCCCTGTGGCCATACCTCAACGGCTTCGACCTTTCTGCGGAGCATGCTTTCCATCTGCTCTGAGAACTTCTTCACCAGCTCCAAGCCATCCACCTCTTTGATCTTCAGAGTTGGCTCCACATCTTTGTACTTCTACCCAAGGGAAAGAAGAAAATTCTGCTGAGCAGGAAGCTCAGAAGGAGGGGATGAATCTATTATTGTTAGCTGGATAATGTCTTTGGTGAAGATACGTTGAAAGAACTGGTCTGGTTTACCAGCTTCTCCCATTTTTGTCCTTCTTTGCATGCCTTAATTTGGGTGTGTAAAGATCACTGTCCATAACGTAAGGCATTTTGGCTAAGTAAAAGCAATCAATCCAATTTTAAGCTTGTGGCCATTGAAAATGGCAATGTACTTGAACTTATTAGTGCGTACAAATAAGAGAAAAAAAATCAGAAGGCCAACTTTTGAAAATGTAAAATACAGTGTCCTTACATCCACAATGGCATTATATACATGATGTACTTGAAATTTACTTAAGGCAGAGGGAAGGGCAAGGGAATGGAGTTGTATGCTGTCATGACATCGCCTCTTGTTGCACTAATAGGAGAGATGTCATGTTAGTGCACGTCCCGTCCTCCCAGTGGTCAGGTCTGCAGCAAGAAGGGTCTGGTCAGTTTTTAGGTGGGAGACTGCTAAGGAAAGGTCAATGAAGACAATTATGAGGCTACTTATTCAGCATGCATGAACATGCTTTGGGCCAAGAGCAGCACAGAGGCTATTTCCAGAAACCAGGAATTATAAGCATGGCACTAAATAAGTGCTGCCTCCACTGAGAGGAATCTCATACTGAGGTGGGTCTGGATCTGACAGCTTTAGAGAAAACCCTTTTCCTTCTAACAGTCTAGGCACTAAAAATCTGAGAGTGCTCTCAAACTGCAATCTCTCTCCATAAACCTGCCGTTTGAAGACTGGATACACCAGCCTTTATTTTTCCTTTTCAAAAAAAAATTCCAAAGCTAAAAGAGATAGGCAGAAAGAGTAAAAAAACCTGCAAAAGGACATAATATGATTAACCTATTTCAGAAAACACTGAGCCTTATCTCTTCAGTAATATGGAAGCACAAAGGCAACAGATTGAATTTCCTTGGTCCCTCATCATTGTTTCTCTCTGCAGAGTATGCACATTCCCTCCATGTTGTATGAGCACTGTAGCAGCAACCTCAGCCAGGACTGGACTTCCTGCCCTGGTATAATATAAGATGATGAAAAGGGTAAGGAGATGGCAGGGGCTTTAGTGACACTTTTAAAGTAGAAGAAAGGTGAGAGGGAAGGATTTTGCATGTCTTTAGGGTGAGCAAGTGGAGCTTCTTTTGTTCAAGAAGCTCAGTGACCATCCAGAAGGGCAGCTGAGCGCAGGCAGAATAAGAAATGCCTTGAGCATAGGGGAGGCTGGGGAGGTCAGACAGAAATAGCAGCAGCATCCAGCCTGCAGCAGGCATGGCAGGGAGGCTGCTCGCTCTGTCTGGCATGATTAACAACAAGGGTTTTACAGGATTAAAAATGCCAGGCCTCGCATCCCCTCTGCTGCAGCTGGGTAGGTGGGATGGGCGGGGGAGAATGAGGAGGAGGAGGTCAGGCTGAGCACGAAGGGTAGCATAACCACGCTGCTGAAAGAAGGATGGGCAACAACAACCCCCTGACCCTGGCTGCTGATGAGACTGCAGCACACAACCCAGCTGGTGACTGTCCCATTTAGCTCCATGTCATGGTTTTGTCAGGAGAGAAGTGATCTCTGCCAGGCTCTGCTTTAATCAGACCTTCCTCGGCGGGAGGAGGGTAATCTCTCCTGGGAAAGCTCGTGAAGGGGGGAACCACACCAGCATGGGCAAGCATGCGCTTTACAAAGTGACCTGCCACTTGGGTCATATCTTGAATTAAAGAGAACAAGGTTTTTGACCTCAATTATTTTTCAATGTGCTTTTGACAGGTTGACAAGTAGACGTTAGTAGGGTAGAAGCAATCATAAGCAATCGCAGGCAGTCTGCTAATACTCTACACATATCTCAGCCCCAAGAACTGGCCAGAGCTGGGAAGGAAAAAAAAAAAACCAAACCTAAAAGCTTCTGAAAAGTCTGTTGTCTGTGAAGGAATATACCAGGTTTGAGCTCAGATCCTCTTTCAGCTTTTTTCCTACAGATGACCCAGCAAGCCATTTTGTATCTATATTCCTGCTCCTAAGGAATATTCATTGCAAGAGTTCCTAAAGGTGGGCAACAGAGTAGTGCCTGTGTAGTGAGTTTGTGTGGCCAGGTTTTGGTAGCAGGAGGCTACAGGGGTGGCTTCTTTAAACAAAAAGCTGTCAGAAGCTACCACTGTATCTGACAGGGACAGTGCCAATTGGCTCTGAGGTGGACCCACCACCACCCAAGGCTGAGCCAATTAGCTATGGAGGTAAAGCCTCTGTGAATTACATAGTGGAGAGAGAAAGAAGTTGCGGTGCAGATGCTAAAACTGCAGCAGAAGAAGGGAGTGAGAATGTGAGAACAACATTTTTGCGGACACAAAGGTCAGTGGAGAAGAAGAGGGAAGAAGTGCCCAGGCATCAGAGGAGAGATTCCTCTGCAGCCTGTGGTGAGGACCATGTTGAGGCAGGCCCTGCCCCTGCAACCATGGACGCCATAGGGGAGCAGAGATCCACCTGCAGCTCAGGTGAGACCCCATGTCAGAGTGAGTGGATGTCCAAAGCAGGCTGTGACCCTGTGGGAGGTTTGTGCTGGAGGAAGTTTCTGGCAGGACCTGGGAACCCATGGAGGGACGAGTCCATGCTAGAGCATATTTGATGGCAGGACTTGTGACCTTATGGGGAACCCATGCAGTTCATCCCAGAAGGACTGTTTCCCCTGTGGATGAGACTCAAGCTGGAGCAGTTTGTAAAGAGCTGCACCCAATGGATGACACTCATGTTGGAACAGCTCATGTAGAACTGTAGTGGATGGGAAGGACTCACGTTGGAGAAGTTTATGGAGGACTGTCTCCCATCAGAGAGACCCCACAGTGTAGCAGTGGGAAGTGTGACGAGGCCTCCCCCTGAGAGGAAGCAGCAGCAAAGTCCATCTGTAATGAACTGACTGTAACCCCCATCTCACATCCCCTGCGCTGCTGGGAGGGAAGGAAGGAGAGTCCTAGGAAGAAGGGGTGGGGGGAGGTGTTTTAAGATTCAGGTTTTATTTCTCAGTTCCCTACTCAGTTTTGATTGTTAATAAATCAAACCAGTTCTGCCCAAGCTTTACCTGTGATGATAATTGCTGAGTGATCTCCCTGTCCTTATCTTGACTCATGAGCCCTTTGTTATATTTCTCTCTCCCCTGTCCGGTTTGAGAGGGGGAGTGATAGAACAACTTGGTAGGCACCTGGCCCCCAGCCAGGGCTCAACCCCTACAGCCTGGGATTTCAATACTGTTACCAGACACCACAGCCAAAAGTGTGCATCAGCCATCAACAGAGGTGCTTGTAGCTGACTAAGATTAACCTACACAGCCTGAATTTAGGGTTCAGGTTATGAGAATGGGAATCAGCTACAGGATAGGAAGAATGGGCTGAAATTATCTGATGTTGAAAAGAGGCCAAAAAGTTAACTCTGATCTAAAAGAAAATCTTTACATATTCATCTAGTGCTTGGTATTCCCTTAAAACAGAAGGAGACATTAATTAAGATTCTCCTTCTGCGGTAATGGGTGTGGTGATTCAAAAGTGGAATATCCAGAATTCAGTAAACTAAGTTTTATCTCTGAAGAGAGATATGTCACCAAATATATTTTCTTCTTCCCACCTCCAAGAAATTTAGCCCATTGAACTACACAATGTTGCATTACTCACTGTTAGTGAAACTATATTAAGAGTGTGAAAGACATTCCTTTCAATTTCACTCAGGAAAATGTCTTGCCTCAACTTCTTTAATTTGCCTGTTCTTTGCGATGTAGCAATTCGTAGTGCTTTCTAGTAATTACATAGCTGGGGCCAAGCCCTGCTGTCCTTTTTCAGCCCCATCCACGGGGAATGGTGATCGGCTCCTCAGCTACAGAGGGAATTGGGAGGTAAATCTCAGAAACACAATGCATTATTAACACCATAGAAGAAAAGTTAAGTTTTAGGTGTACAGAAGTTGATGGTGTTTCTGACCCTTGAAGGCAAGACCTGAGAAGCCCAGAATCACCGTGATATCCTCCTGCTATGGCTGCCATTGCTGACCCCAGGCCTTTGGTTGCTGCCTGGCAAACTGCAGCAGAACTGTAGCAAACAGAGCTAATAAGCCACAGGTTCAAACTTTTTGTTCCTTAGGCTCTGAGAGATGCTACTCTCCCTACTTAGACTTTCACTTTGCCTCTTAACCCCAGCTGTCCTAGACCCCAGCCAGCATTTTACTACAGATCCATCATTTCTGAGCCAGATATAAATGCACAAGCCTATCTTAACCTCTGTGGCGTAATGGTCAAGATAACACAATAAATGCTTTGTCCATCAAACCAAAGCCACTCTTCAGCTTTTGCTACCTCTGTGAGGTTTAATTTGATGATAACTAGACTGCTTGGGAAAGAAAGCTACCTGGGGTCTTTCTCAAAGTTCTCTAATCCAGGATGAGGACATGCCCTTGTGGATTTAAGGGATTTTTGCTGATTCACCAGGTCTCCGAGAGCAACAAAGCCTGGCAAGAAATTGACTGTTTGGGTTTCACATGTGATATTAAGAGCTCTTCTGGAGTAAGCAAACAAACAAACAAAACAAAAAAAAAAAAAAACAACCAAAAAACAACCAAACCAAAGAAAACCAAACAAACTCAAAGCCACAAAAGGAAGTTTATGGTAAATGTTAAACAGAAGGTTTACATGCAAACATTCTGTAACTGAAAAATGATGATTCTCAAAGACACAGTGAGCTATTTCCTTCAACCCTATTAGACACAAGGGAGCTGTGAAGTAAAATATGAAAGGTGCTGTTATCTTTCAGTTTGTATTTTCTCAAAGGCAAAATGTCCATCAACTCAAATAAGGACAGAGGAAATAATCATCTGGGCCTCTACACTGTGCTCCCTACTCTTCAGCTGATCTGTGCATACTCATGCATACAGAGAAATCTCTCACATGAAAAAGAGGCAATGGCCTGAAAAGAGAAAGGTACTTGGGAAGCACATGTGTTTGTATTTCCAGACTTTGGTGCATAAGGCTCCCCAGGCCTGACTTGCCTGGACCAGGGTGGTGATCTACCTAAAGCTATTTGGGGTCTGACAAGGTCAATCTAGTGGAACATGAAAATGCTGGCTATTAGTAAAAGATCTGCCCACATCATCCTGAAACTGACCTTCTGCAGCACTTGTGTATGTCAGGAATGCAGAGGGAGCCCTCCGGATTGTGCCCTGCTTTGAGATGCTGATTTGTGAGAAAATGTCTGTCCCAGTGCTTGCTAAAGAAATGGAGACTGGGAGAAAGACTGAGGAAGTGGGTGCTGGCTGGTCCTCTCCTATATTCCTAGTTCCAGGGAAATAAGGCACAATGAGAGAACTTAAGAAGTGAGACTTGAGGGTTGGAAGGTAAACCTGAGCTATTTACAATGGTTTAGTGTATGGAAGGGCTGGACATGCATTTAGGAGCTGACTCTGCTGCAGTTCTAACAAAGCAAGGCTGGATCAAGCTCATCTGTACTCCCTGCTGGAGGTAGTGACAGTGACTCACTGAAGGTCATTTTCTTTCCAAGTCTCAGGTGCCACTCTGTCCTACTCGGAGTCATTTCTGTTGGTAAAGACCTTTAGGATCATCAAGTCCAACCACTAACCTCACACTGCCAAGCCCACCACTAATCCATGTCCCTCAGCACCTCAGCTAAATATCTTTTAAATATCTCCAGGGATGGTGACTCCACCACCTCCCCTGGCACAATATGAGGCCGTTTCCTTTTGTCCTATCATTCATTACTGAAGAGATGGACCACCACTTCACTACAACCTCCTTTCAGGTAGTTGTAGAGAGCAATAAGGTCTCCCCTCAACGTCCTCTGTTCCAGGCTAAACAGCCCCAGCCTCAGCTACTCCTCATCAGACTTGTGCTCCAGAACCTTCACCAGCTTCATTGCCCATCTCTGGACACACTCCAGCACCTCCAGGTGCTTCTTGTAGTGAGAGGCCCAAAATTGAACAAGGTATTAGAGGTGGGTGTATTCAAGGGTATCCAGGGACTGTGCAAAGCACAGTTGGTCTATGTTGTATCCAGACCTCAACAGACGCAAGAGCAAACCAGACACATTCCCATCTCCAAAAGGAAAAACATGTGGACATGAACTGGGGCAGGCAACTATGATTATTTTATAAGGCTGTCAGACCACCAGTGAAATATACCTCTCTTGGCTCCCCTTGACACAAATACTTGATTGGATATAGTTGCATTTGGGCTTCTTTTTAATCAGGAATGTTTTCTTCACTTCCAGTGAATACCACTGAAAGCTAGTAGAGTTGTGAATTTTTGTTCAAGATCTGGTTGCCATGACTGCCATTTTAAGTGGTACTATACTCACACCTACATATCTTACATAACCCCTACCCTAAAGAGATCAACATTTCAGGAGAGGACAGAGGGAGGTGAAATGATCTGGTGCAACACCTCTAGGATGTCCATCAGGAGAGTGACTGATAAAGGGAGAAGTGAAGGGTCAGTATGGAAGGGCAGGAAATGACCATCAGAATGGAAACATAGGGAGTACTGTTAAAAAGTATTTTTTTTTTTTAAATGAGACAGTTCAGGTGGAATTTGTCCATGACTAATGAAAGTAGAAAAGGCATTAGATGGATCCTCTTCTCCAGTTTGTGGAGAATGGCCACAGGGCATCACTCTATCCTTATGGATACGAGTCTGCATGGCTTTAAAAATTAGCTGGAGACCTGTGTATTTTGCTTTCTTCCACCCCAACAGGAAGCCTTAGTGTATGCGAAGCCAAGGGAACCCTTACAGATTTTGCCTACCTTCTGCAAGAGGAGAGAGCCTGAATACTTAGTCACAACGGAGTACAGCTCCCCACCAAAGGCATCTGCCCAAGACTTCACCCTAAAAAGGAAAGTCAGTGTTAGTAATTCTAAGCCAGCAAATCTGCTTACTTCTTCAAACAGTGATAATCCCATTTCTTGACTATGACACTGCCCCCCTCATCCCACCATATTTTTCCAAGCCACTGTAATGACAATACTTTCTCCTTAGATTGCTATCTAGACAAGCAGTAAGGCAAGAGGCAAGCGCTGCTCCTGGATGTTCTGCCCAGGACGTTGGTCAGTGAGGGGAAACTTTGAGTTCTGCTGTTCTCAGTCACTACATTTGGACTCAGAGTAGAATTTGTCTCACCTAACTTTAGAGGTACAAAAGTCATACATTTGGCCTTAGCTATCATCTAGTCTCCTCTCATTAGCAAGGTGAAATAAATAGCTTTCTGCAGACACCTATTTGTCTTCAATGACTGCAGACGGAGCCTGGGGTGAAGGGCTAGACATCTAGTGTCAAGACAGCTGAAAAGAAATAAGAGTCAGACCTGAAATAAGTTGTCAAGGCTCTCACTTTCTATTCAGTTCCCAAAGCTATGTGGGGCTAAGACTAACAAGCCAGATGAATTCTTTGCTCTCAGTGGAGATACTTTGGCTTGATAATGCCAGAGTAGATTATGCACCTCATCATTGTAAAACGCTGCTTGCATTTGTGCCATCCTGTAAATAATTGATGATAGCGATACCACATGGAGAACATAAGGATGTTGAAGAGCAGCCTGCACACCGAGCCATCCAAATCAAAATAAATGACTCTCATAATTGACAGAGCACTTCATCAGAAATCTGTTACATGATTCACATTAGACAGTTCCACCTACATGCAGCTCCTTCAACAAGGATTCACTTAGGAGAGATTTATTTAATGGAACAAATGGCCTTCTCCACTTATCAGAATTCACTACTTACAGAGTGCAGAGTCTTACCTGTGGCTTTCAGTAGATTTCTTCCAGTCCTAAGCAGACTTTAACCTCAGGGCTTGATTTCCCAGTACATTGCACCATTTTTGTGGCAGAATATCATGCCAACATAGAGACGAACTCTGGAGTAAAGCCAGCACAGCAATGGTGGAATAATCACAACAGCTAACTTTAGTCTACAAAAGCCTGTTTAGGGTCCCCTCTTGCAAACAGAGAAAGATAGGCAGCTAGAAGGGATGAGTTGGAGTACACATAATGCTTCACTTTGAACTGTACCTCTCTCCATTGCCTATAAAAGGAGCACAATGAGAAAGTGGATGCCTTTTTTAATCACTCCTTAATTGGCAATGAGGCATTTATTTCTAACCAGTGTGATCTAGCACCAGCTGAAGTCAATAAGAATAAAGACTTTAATTTTTTTTTTAATTTTTTTTTTTTTGGTGTTGTGCTCTGCATCTTATTTTGGCAGACAGAGCTTTTGCCTCTTTGTTCCATTCCTCGAGAAAAGAAGAATACGGGTATTTGCTAGGAGACTGGGATTTATTACCCCATATCAGAGTTACTCCAGCAAGCCTAGAATAAAAGCTTAGAATTAAAAAAAAAATATCCCATTTCCTGTTTGTTGTAGTGACTAACACATTCCCTGAGGTGTAAAGGTCTCTGAGTTAACATTTAATTCGATGCCCATCTGCTGCTGGTGGTTTTATAACTTTTATGTATGAAATGTTTTGTGTTGATAGTAACTAATATTCTCCAGCCTTCTCACCTTTTACTGTAGAAAGAAAGAACCTAAACAAGAAGTTTGGGATAGTGTTTTTAGCAGGGAGGTTTATATTTTCTCAATTTTTCTCAAAAAAAAAAAGGGAACTACATGTGATTCTGGTCTTTCTTTTTTATGTTGTATCTCTGTCCCTACTCCTTCGAGCCTTCGTTGTTGCCAACCCAGCAGGGTGGAAGATTCTGTGCTATTAATTTCTGACTAGTGGGTGCAGTTGGGCAGCTTCAGCAGAAAAATGTTATTCTTGAGGTAAAAGTTCTGTGATATAAGCTTAGCAACGATTAGTCAGTAGAGCAGCCAACCATTGAGTTTCATAGAAGATCCAGCCCTGTTGCTACTGAATCTGCTCGTTTGCGAAGTCCTGAAATCAGTCATGACTTGGGATTCTCCACTTTTGTAAAAATAGAGAAGGAGAGGTCTGTTTTTAGCCTTTGAGGCTGTGGCAAAGAAAGCCAAAATATATGAACCTTGAAACTTCCAGTAATAGCAGAACTCAACGGTAAAAAAGATCAGAGTTTGTGTAATTTCACAATTTCTATGTGTGGGTAATTAAAAATACATGATGGCATTTCACAGAAGTTGAAAATGAGGCAAGCGAAGAGGCAGAACTATGCCAGCATTTGCATATTTAAAAGACAATTATTTGCCAGAGAGGGAAGCACCTTAGAGTACTGGGAAATTAAAGTCAGCCTGCTGAATCTACACAGATTTTCTTATTTTTACCATAAGAAAATGAGAAAAAAGGTCAGTCTAATATTCATCAGGTTGCAGATAAATTTCATCTACTGGCTCTGTGAATTCAGGAGCAGATTTATAGAGGTGGTAGGGACAGCCTGAAGAGGTTATACCAGGTTGATCTACTTCTCTCCCACCAGCATTTCCCGATTGTTCTGGTACTCCAAGAAGCAGAGGCTGAATAGTCAACACCAAATCCTCACTGTCCTCACAGCTGTAAGCACTCCTGCCTGTGCTGTGGCCAGTTGATAAGCTGTGGTGGCCAGGAGGAAAGAGGAGTTAGTTTTTGTGCTGAACTCGCACCCCAGAATCACACAGCATTGGAAGGGACCTTGAAAGAGCAGGGCCACCTAGAGTAGGTCACACAGGAACCGGTCCAGGTGGGTTTTGAATGTCTCCACACAAGGAAGCTCCACAACCCATCTGGGCAGCCTATTCCAGTGCTCCCTTACCCTCACAAAATCACTAGTAACTGAGTAAGGAGGTTCTTGCACTGCTGGGGTTAAAGCTGATGGAGCTTTGCAAAGATGTGAACTGAGTGCAGTGCAGCAAAGCCAGACATGACTTGGGAAGCAGCACAGGCTGACTTAGCCTCATGTCACAACTGTGATTGAACCCAGCTGGTGTTTCAAAGACTCTGGTTATATGTCTCCAAAATGTTCCTGTGTAATCTATGGAGCAGGTCCATTTTCTGCTGATTTACTTCCTTTCATCCTCTGGCCAATGTATTCTTCTACTGAAAATTCATTCGAAAAGGGCAATTTTTGTGTTTTAGTAGAATTCACGAGTGGATTTGAAACGGCAGGGATTAATTCAAGTGTTGGTCTGGTTTCAGTACCAAGGGAGAAAAGCTCTTTTTCTATTGTTTATTCTTCATTCTTGTACATGAATAAGTCCCAAATTGCACAAAGTGACGTAACTCTCTTCTCAGTAGTAAAGGCCTATCACATTATAACCAAACACATCAGAAAAGGATTTGGTCAGAGATTGCCTGCCTGTAATCCCTGCACTTGTATTCAGTAGCAAAAACAGCAGAAAGGATGGACTGGCTTCTTAATGCCACAGATTTCAAGGTCAAAAGGTATTTCCATGCAGTATTTACCATGGGCATCGAAAGTCGAATTTTATTCTATACAACTTAAAATTACGATGAGTCGGATTTTATTCTTTGTTTAACTTCTGCATCCTTCTTGTGAAACCTAAACTAGAAGCGCTTTGCTGAGAAAGGGCTTGGTAGTGCATCCAAGAATAAAATTAGTGGCAAAGTTTTCTGACACTCCATGGATAAAGTTAGTGCAACTCTTGCTTCAGCATGTGGGCTATATTGGTGAGCACATCTGCAAGGGTTTTATGGGTAATTCTTGGAGATAAAACATTTTCTCAGTCTCAGGAAAGGGCCTGAGTTAACTTTGTTTGTCTTATTGGACATACCTCCTCTTGATAGTGGATGACAGTGTTGTCTCCTGCCCTCTGTCCTGTGTAGACGGACCTATCACAGCTCCAGAGAAGCTGTCCAACAACTTTTACTGACTCTGGTGCTGACAATTTTAATCCTTCAAGGACTTAACTTGCCTAAATCAGCATAACAAGGTGAAGATTTTATAACCTGGGTTTGCTGAGAGCCGTTAGCCTCCTGCCAGGCTGCTAGGGTGGGCAGCACTTCCCAGCAGCTGGGGGACCTGCTGCTGCACACCCACACTCATGTGGTTGTGGGTGCCTCACAAACCCACATCCAAAAAGGTGCGTCAAGCTTCCCTGCATGTGCGCTAGCACCCGCACCGGAATGACATGCATGTACAAAATATGACTGTTTATCCTTTATACTGCAAGTTCAGCATTTTGTTCCTATGCTCCAGAGCTCTGGGAAGGGCTGTTACACCTTTTGTAGTAAGATGGAGCAGCAACAAGCAAGAAAAGGTGCCGTGGAGTCTTTCCTCGATCTGTCCTTCTTTCATTAACATCCCCAGACAGCCACACACTTGCATAAACACATATATATTACCCAGGCTGCATATGTGTGCATGAAGCCTTTTTTCAGCCATGTAGCAATCCAATGCAAGGGATCAGAGCTTTACTGCATGATTGGGAATTCATCTGTTGAAGGGATGCCTCTTCACTCAACATCCCCCCTCCTTGCCCCCTCCCACATATGCCTCCCATGGCCAGATCCTGACCAGTACTGTGCATGCCTATGCACCCCTAGCAGGCTACAAGCCAGCAGAGTCTGCCAGAGCCGGTCTGCTAAACTGAGAAGCTGATAAACTGGGACTGTTTACATCTGCCTCCATGGCTGAAGCTCCTGAAGTTGCACCCACAGTTAGATTTTACAAATATGTCCTTAAACTGGTTTTGCTTTCTGCCTCCCAGTGCGCTAAGCAGAGCATTAATAGATGTCAAAGTGCTTAACTAAAGCAGATGAGTATCATTGCTCTGCTTGCCGAACGGGGAGAATGAGTCATTGCATCTGTGCTAGATGTGGTAACTAAGAATTTGAGGCTCCATGCCCGCGTCCTCTCCCAGGAGCCATTGCCACCATCACATGGAAAGGCCACCCCCTCTGCAGCGATTTGCCCCTCTGGAGGAGCCTGCACCTGCAGTGCCTGTCACAGCCAGAGAGGCAGTCCCACCCTCCTGACCATGCCCAGGGCATTGCCCGCACCACGCCAGAAACACCCCATGCCAGAGAAAGGGAAACACTTACGTCTCCAGAGGGATCTTTGTCTGAGCCTTGGCAGAGGGCAGGAGGCAGAAGAGCCAGAGCATCATCCACGGGACAGCCCAGAGCCCCATCCTCCATGTGCCAACCATCAGCAAGGGGACTGGATGGTGGGGTACGGGGGTATCTCACTCTTCCTGCTGACCCAGTGAGGGCCTGGTGCGGCCCCCGCCATGCTGCTGGGCTGGGTGCCCTGCTGCTGTGGGGCCAGGCCCCGGTCTCACCCCAGCTGTCTCCTCACTGGCAGTGTCGCTCCTGCTGCCGGGTGCCGTCAGGGGACAGGGGGCAGATGGCCAAAAGCCCTCAAAAGGCCCTTGTCAGTGGGCACCCACAGGTGCGTCTCTGCGCCCCGAGAAGCGGCCGTGCCGGGAGGGAGCTCTGTGCCGGGAGCTGCAGTGGCTACGTAATCCCCTGACAGCCCCTTAATCCCCTCTCCAAGCAGCAGCAGCCGCAGATTTAGGGAAGTGGAGTGGGATAAAATCACCCAGGATTACTCTGATTCCTGAAGACGGGTCTCAGCTTCTCCATCCAGAGGTCAGGCCATGCCTGCTTTAAAGGGGTTGCATCTACATCCCTGAAACATCCCCACTCCGACCTTTGATCTCTAGCACAGCCTCCCTGTTGCACTGCAGGATGCTGACGGGTCACTTTTTTAGGTCTCTCCAGCACCATCTCCTCCCCACCAGCAACCTGGGGATGAGACCAGCAGTGTGGAGCTCGTGGCAGGATCATAGAATCACAGAATGGTAGGAATTGGAAAGGACCTCTGATGATCATCCAATCCAATCCCCTGCTAAAGCAGGTCGACCTCAACAGGGTCACACAGGAATGTGTCCAGGTGGGTTTGCAAACCTCCAGAGAAGGAGATTCCACAACTTGCCTGGACAGCCTGTGCCAGGGCTCCCTCACCCTCACAAGTTTAATTGGAACTCTTTGTGTTCCTGCTTATGTGCATTACCCCTTGTCCTGTCACTGGACACTACAGAGAAAAAGTTTCACTCCATCCTCCTGACATCCACCCTTTAAGCACTTTTAAGTGTTAATGAGGTCACTCCTTAGTCTTCTTTTTTCCTAGACTAAACATTTCCAGGTCCTGCAAAACAGTCCCAGGTCTCACAAGGATCCAGTGGGTCCCTGCTGTGCTGTTGCCTGATGCTGAGGCTTGCATAGGACTGGTGAGGCTGAGCAGAGCTGGTGATTTGGCAGCATCCAGCACAGGTCTTGCTGAGGCACTTGTCCTCCAAGCCATGGCTTAGGATCTCACACAGGTGAGAGAGAGGAGAGGAGAGGAGAGGAGAGGAGAGGAGAGGAGAGGAGAGGAGAGGAGAGAAAATGGGAAGTGGGAACCAAAAACAGCATGAAAAAAAGGGCTCTGATGGTTTTGACTGATCGATTCCTAACGTGCGCAATTATTTATTAATAATCCATCCTCTCAGTTTGGGTAACATTCAGTTGAGCTTGCCATTATCTGTGTCTTGAGACCAATGAATCAAAGGAGCCCAATGGCTGAACCCAATGAATAACAGCAAGTAGCAAGCTACACACTCAGATGAGGGTCACGCTATATAAACTGGTTGTCATCACAAGAAGTACGAATTACCAATAACTACAGATATGGGGGCAGAGAGATTATAAATTACTACAGTGACCTAGTGAACAGCTTGACTCTCTGTCTAGGAATTAACCAGGTAATTAGAGTATCTTCCAGTCATCTTTTGGACCTTTACAAATGGCTTATGTAACATGAAATGCAAAGCCACGCTAGATCATTAGGTTTCTCGTAAGGATATGGAGGGGAAACTGGCTGCCAAAGCACTGAGGCAAACTAAGGCACATATTATAGGTGTGCCTCAGAGTGTAGCATTGGTGTTGCACATCAAATGGGATAACAGAAGTGGCAGAGGAAGTGCAAGGAAAGGAATAACCCTGTGAAATGTGGAATAAAGGTTAAATTGGATGATGAAGAGGCTGAAAGCTTGGAATGAATAATTAAGTAATTTCAGGAATAAATCAGTTCAGAATAGAGTGGTTTCATTATTTATTACAATCTTTACTCCAGACTGAGTAGCTTTATGAAGGTTAAAATCTTCAAGCAGAGGTTGTGGGCCTGAAGGGCAGAAATTTCCAGACAGTGCTCTGAAGTCTGTGCAAAGGGTTACATGGGAAGATTGAAATGGTTCTTTCTGATCTTAAAATCTACAAAAATCAATTTCTATGCACACAGACACTCTAGAGACGATGCCTTCAGGGTGCCACATGACTGTACAGCAAATGCCATAGTCAACATATGAAGGCAACAGGCAGAGCAGAGCTGGATGTTAGTAATGCATTTCTCAAGCAGCCAAAACGTGCTATGGGAGCTCTTACCCTCAAAAGGGATACATGCAGTCTCTAACAGCCCAGGGGAATCTGGAGATTAGAACAGTAAAGAGAAGTGCCTTGCTCCCAGAAGTGCTCACTGCAGACACAGGGTGCAGGGAGGTGCCCATAGGAGCAGGAGCTGATGCCCCTTTCCCTGACTCTGGCCTCACTTTCCTGGCACCAAGGGCCATGAGGCTGAGCTTGTACTGCCTTTTTCTGCCTCTGCAGCCTGGATAGAGAAAATTGTTCTTTGAGGATCTAGGAAGACTGACCATTAAGGTCTCATTTCTCTGTGTTTACCAGGAGTAAAAATGAGGGGTAGCGTCCAGGGTGGCAGGCTTCCCTGTCTGGATACTAAAGAGAATTGATGATAAATGTTCATTAAAAAAAGTCTGAAATGAGATCTGAAGGCAGGAGAATCAACTTTTTAGCTAGCGTTTTCTCTCCACCTTGCAAGGAGCTGTATGAAGTGGCTATTGCGAGTGATTTTTGCAAGGTCTTTTCAGTAACCATACCAGCCACTGTGTGTTATTTGCAGCTGAGACCCAGTTTAATCCAGATGGATTCTGGATTAAAGACGAGAGCCCTTGTCTGAGTGTGTTTGGAAAACCCTGAAACACTGATAGAAAAGGCAATGAGACTCAGCAACACACTTAACTGGGAGATCCAAATCCCTTTATTTGGATTTATCTCATTTACTGGATATATGTCACTTAACCCCTTAATGATCTAAAGTTGCAAGGGAGTGAGATTTAAAGATGGAATGAAAATAGCATGGAAAACTGAAAAATCCCAGGTGACTAGAGAGCCCTTAATGGGATTAACATGCATCCGGTTACTGCTGCAGAGCTGAGCCACCACAGTGTGTGAGTACAGCTGGGGCACGGGGAGGAGAGAAACGATGGCAGTGTCTGACTGGGGAAAAAGAAAATTAATCCTATGAGAAAGAACAAAAGCAAACACGTAACAAGGAATGAGAATTTAAGGCTGCAAGAAATGTGGGGTGAGTGCAGCAAATTAGAGCTAGATTTGCAAAAGTATGGGGAAATAAAAAAAAACCCCAAACTTGTGTTTTGTTCTGTATTCACAGGCAGGAGGAAGATGTGCCAGCCCTACTCATTTCTGGTTTGACTGGAACCTGAGTTCAGTTTGGATTGTCTTGCTATGAGAAGATACAGGCAAATGTCAAGACTAGTCAAAGAACAAATATAATCAAAACACTGTATGGGGAGTGTTTATTAAAGGTGGCACAAATCCTCATTTGTTTAATGCATTCATGTGGTGACCCCTGACCTGGAAATGCCAGAGCAGACCAATGTGTAGTCTTACAGTGGCATAAATATAAAGAGAATGGGGCAAAATGAAGAAAGGGGAACTCTACACTGAATATCAGAGAAAGCTGCTTAGAATGATGTGCTAGGCATGGAACAACCTCTTGAGGGAACACCTTTCCATACAGTACTGGTCAATAAGGCACATTTTGTAGCAGCCAAGTTCCTGTTAGAAAGCCAGCTGGAACAGGGGATACGGCAATGACCTTGAACACAACAAAGAGTATACAGTTTTGTGGAGATGGAGAGCGAATGGGACAACATCTTAGTCTCTTCAAGCCTCAAGCACATGGTGAAACTACTCCTGTTGCCTGACTGAGGAAATCAGGAGGTTTACTGGGCTGAAGGTGATCATCAGGGACACTTCTTTCTCATAGTACCCATGGTACTGATCTCCCAGTTGGCCCATGCAGTAAAGCAGAGGTGCTCCCTTCTGTTTTCTAGGTGCTCTGGAGCAGTGTCTCAGGGCCTGGATTGCATGAGCATCAGGCTCCATTTTGCACTGCAGGTATCAGGACTGAGGAAGATGATGCAAGACATCAGCACTGACTTGTTTTTCATTCTGGAGATACTGAGATTTTGCTGTGTGCTCGCCACCCCTGCACACCTCAAAGCAGGTCTTTGCTCCGTCATCCTGAACTTAAAACACCTGGGATATAAACAATAAGAATAATTTGCTTTGATTTTGAATGCCTTAAAAGAAGGCATGATGGGAATAAATTTGTCTCATTCACATCAGATGCATTTATCTGAGAACATAATCTTGTGCCTCTCATTATCTCTTGGCGAGGCTCCTTAGGTAAGTGGGTATGGGTACAAAAGTTCCTCTGCTTATGCTCTCAACAGTGTCTGAGCCCTTATGCTGTTGGGGAGATATGAGGATGATGTCTCTGGTCTGTCTGAGTAGGTTTAACAAGCAGTCATACAGTGTTTTGTCAATACTACAGAATCTGATCTCCCTGTTCCAGCAGCTGCCAGGAGGAGAGGGCCCTTGCCAGAAGCAGTGATGGAAAATTGCTTTGAGTCATGGTTTTACTATCTGGCCATGCAAATCTCTTCTGATCAGGTTTTAGTACTGTGGAGAGTTGGCACACAGAAGCTGATCTTGCAGAGGTGTAGATTTACCAGCTGAGCAGCAACAAGGAAAAGGGCTGCAAGCTCACTTCTGCACAAGGACTCATGCTTCAGGCTGGCCTTTCTCTGGGCTGGGGACTGGGGAGGTGTCCCCAGAGCTGAGCGCTGCCCGCCCTCCCCATTTGGTCATAGTAGGACCTGTGCAAACTCACCTGAGCTCTGGGAAGCCACAATGCAAGATGAAGATGCTGTTTGGTCCAAAGCTGGGTTGACTGTGACTGGCCTGTGTCTGGGACGTGGGAAGTTTGGATTGGTGAGACCTGAAAGATCTGCAGTGCTGGGTGGTGCTGGGTGACCCCAGTCTCTCTGAGAGCCCCTTTCTCACTGCAGTCATTGCAGGAAAATGATACCTGCATCACTCCCAGGTGTGTTTTGGGTTAAATTAGCTGCTTGGAAGACCATCTGGGTGAGGCTGAAATGCTTGATGCAGTCTGAAGTCGTGCATGGAAGGGTTCTTCTGCCACTGGAGATCAAGATGATGAGTGCCAGTGATCACAAGGAGATCCTGATACGGCCCCATATAGGAGACAAACAAAATCTTGTTTGCCATGAGAACACAGCTAATACCTGGATAGCTGACACTTTGCTAGGGTCTTTGTAGAGCAAGACAGATCCACCTCTAGTGGGGGATATACAGGGGAATATACACTGATTGACATGTAGGCAGGTATCATACTACTGATTTCACTTCAGGTTGCCTCAGAGGCAGTGAATAATGGATTAATATTTGGCCTGCAGAGTGTCACCAGACCTTAGCAGGATGACTCGGACAAAACATATTCTTCTAGACTTCAGATTCCTTTCGGGTGCTCTGTAAATATCTGCCTGCAGACCCATTCATCTGCAAGCCATATGCTCTCCCTGTTGTTTACAGAAGCAGCTACATAGGTGTCATTAATTAATGCCTTCGGATGGTTACTTTGCCTTTTTTCCTTTTTATTTTTTTTCCACAGTTCTGCTCTAAATTTGGAATTGTTGAAATACTCCAAAATGAAATGAGCTTCCTTTTTTTTTTTTTTATTTTTTGCTAGCAGCACCTTAAACCCTCATCAGGGCTGAAACATTCCAAGCAGCAGGAAATTTAGGGCACAGAGGGAGACAAGAAGGGAAAGCAGAATTCACAGGAAACAAGGAGCACCAAAGCACTGTTCTACCCTCTCTGAAGGCGAGGCAAGGAAAAGAAGAATGAATCAACAAAAAGGAAAAGTGAAAGCAGAACTATGAGCAGAATGCAGCTTTCCTGGGTGCTGCCCAAGAAGCACCCAGAGTGAAAGCCAGCCTTCTCCTTATCTCTCCCCTACCAAAGGGTTAAACTTAATCTTTTACATTTCAAGTCCACATGACTGGAAGGAACTTGATTAGGAGGAAAGGAAACCTCGTTTTAAAAGAGATTAAAGCCTTTTGTGATAAAGTGGCTGCACTAGAGCAGCTTTTTTTTGAGGGAGGAGGCTTTGCTTAGTGGGAAGCCCCAGCAATTGCAGTGCATCAAGTGACTAAATAAATGAAGGCACTTATTCTGTTAATCTCCACAGCCTCAGACACTTGACTCTGTGTACATATAATAACATAATTTCTGTTGCCAAATCCTTTGTGTTAAACGCATGATGCAATGACCCTGTTCAGAGGACATGCTACAAATACCTCCTCCTCTCTACTTAGTGTGTTAATAAGGATTCAGGACTCTGCAAGGTTATCAGGACAGAGGGAGATATTTGTGCCAAATTAGGGTTTATTTGGCCTGTCTGGTCTAGAAAGAAGGAGGATCCCTCCTCCCATACCTTCCCCTGTCAGAGTCAGCAGCTGTAGAGGGCACAGAGATGAGCTCCTTGCCTTCATGGTCCGACATTACTGCCTTACCCATTGGCTGAAATCCCGATGATAATTTATTAGGTAGTGGCTGTAGGGTGCTCTGGAAATGCAGGATGCTCTCTAATTCTCAGTGCTCTTGCAAGGGAGACAGCGTAGCCTCTGGGACTGAGGATGGTCTATTCAATCTGCAGGAGCAAAGCAGCAAACTACTCTGCTTCCAACCGCTCCCCTCATGTATTTGGATCACACTATTAGTGGTCCAGGGGTCGGACCGAGGACACGGGGCAGCTTTACCAGTCTCCTGGCAATAAGGGTGGGTTGGGGAGTCAGCGGAGCTGGATGTCAGCACTCTGCAGATCTCTCTGTAGTGATCCAGGCGTTAAACATCTGCCTGTCAGGAAAAATGGCATCACTATAGACAAGCTGACTATCCCCAGCCCAGCATCTGTAGGCCACGGGTTCTGCAGCTGTGAGCTTGCACAACGCACACAGTGGTCATGCCTGAGCCCTGGGGAAGATGCTGCAGGCTTTGGTAGCATAAATAAAGGGCAACATCTAGAAGGACATCTTTATCTCTGCTGGGTTTTTTTTTCTTTTTTTTTTTTTTGTTTGTTTTTTAAGAAACCTTTATAAAGCTTTCTATTTTATTTATTTTGCTTCTGATCCTGAATGTCCAGAAATTGTAGAAATTGTAGAAATGCACATCAGCATTTATGGAATATTCACAACTCAATTACAAATCGTAAAAGTTTGATGATTTTTTTTCTCTGCCCTTTTTGATTTCACAGGAGTGAGCAGCTTTGTTAAAATTCTAGGTCACAAATTATAACATGTCTTGCTCTTCTCCTTTGAAAACAGGATTTTTTTTTTTCCCCCCCCACAGCAATCAGAGTCGATCAGTTTCAGTGTGATAAAAGATAAAAGCTGGGTTTCGGATACATAGTACCACACATTGATGTAGGTGTAGATAAAAACAGTCCATTCTTTCATGAATATTAATGAAAACATGTTTTGTGATTTTAGGCAACCATCAATTGTTATTAAAAATACCCTGACAGTTCTGAAGAAGAGGAAGGGGTGGGGGAAGGGCTGGCTAGGCTTTCCACACATGATAAGCATCCTTTTGCAGCAGTCTGTTTTGCTCCACGATTACTCTGTAGCGAGTGTGAAAGGTGTTTCCCTGACTTAAGGCTCCTCGACGGGCTGACAGGGAACAGCCTTCAGCCCATCCGAGCACAGCAGCAACGGTACTGTCTCCTTTTAAACTCTTTTAACCTCTGGTTACAATTCAAGTCACTTCCCATCACCTTAAATTGCCTCCGAGTCTGTAATTAGCTCAGTCACCTGCCAACTTTCATAACATGCTCTCATTCTTCCTCCCTTCAACAACTGACAGCCTCTCACTCGTGACCATCTTTCAAAGAGATTTCCCCTCCACCCCAGGGGTTTTTCTTGCTGTGAGCCTGCCCTGAAAGGATGAAGATACAAATCATGTTGTGCCCAGAAGGATCATTAAATGCCTTCTTTGATTTCCTTCAAGGAGCACAAATTAGCTGAGGAAGCAAGGCAGTGTATTTCTTGTTAGCGGTTTTTGTTGGTGTTTTTTAACCTCCATGGAGCCTGTAGTCCCCTGTGGTGGAGGAGGTCTCTCCAGGTTGTAGCCATCTCCTCCTGACATGGATGCTGGCCAAGGAGAATGTCAATGCCCCAGGAAAGAGTGTCTCATAAGGATTTAACCTGGTCTAGGCACATCTGTTATGAGAGCAAATAATCTCTTTCTTACTATGCTGGAACATGTAACTGTGCAAAGCATATGTCTGAAAAAAAAATCAGTTTCCAGTGGTGTCACTTATTCTGCTTCTTCCTGCTGTTGTCAGAATCTGGGCAGCACGTGGGATAGATAGTCAGTAGAGAGATAACGGTCTGGGACAGAGAGGTCTGTAGCACACTTGAAATAAAACTTAGAACTGCATTCACTGTCCATGACAGAAAGTGGAATTCAGAATTGCCAGAGCTATAGATAAATAAATAATGCATGCATATATTGCAAAAAAGGAAACTCAAGTTGTGATGTCTGTCTAAAATCATCTGCCATTTGCTACAGAAGCACTCCAACTGCCTGCCTTCTGGTTAGTGCAGTGTCGAGGTTGAAGTAAACATCTTTCCAAGCCAGAGGCTCCTGAAGTTTCAGACAAAAGCCAAACAGTTGTGCCCTGAGGGATTCCTTCACAGGAAATCTGATGTGCATATAATAGGCAGAGCATCACTGAAATCTCGTTAGTGATGGTTGCTTGCTGCAGCTCTGACCTTAGTCTAATTTGTTCAAGTGGTGCTGGAGTTAATTGGCATTCTCAGTTTGGAGCGACCCCCTTTTCTCGCTGCACTTTAAGCCTAGATGTACTCTGCTCCCCAGGCCTATAAATCCCTTGGAAAGGAAAAGCATTACCTGGCTCTTCTTGTCTCTAAGGTACCATCTCACACTCTGACAGCTGCTAGGCTGCTTTATGGCGGTGTAGGGGCCAAAATGTCAGAGCAGGCAGCAGTGAGACGGGTGTTGCAGTTTGCATGATGGTAATTCTGGTCAACCCCTTTTGCTCTGAACACTGACAACAGCTATTAGACCACAAAGTCATTTTCAAAGCACTACATTGCAAGAAATGAAGACCACATGTGAGAAACCATGATGGATGAAGGCAGCAAAACAGCTCCAGCAATGGCAGCCCAGGAGCACTGGCAAATGCTGATTTGAAGAGGCAGGATACATGATGGCTCTCACAGGGTACGTGAGAGCTGAACCTAACTGGGAGGGGGAGGGACAGAAGCCTCTGCCAGCACAGGGAACCTGTCGTTGTTGGTAGTGTGTCTCAGGAGAATCCAGACAGAAGGTTTCAGTTACAGACCACAAGTGGTCCCAGCTGAGCAGCCATGGCTGTGCGGAGTCGGCTGTGACCTCAGCACGCTGTGCTGCGCAGGGATCTGCCTTCAGTGGTGTACATAGTCTCAATTGTTATATCAGGCAGGCCATAGTCAAGTTTTCTTCTGCATTTTTCAGCTATATAAAGACTCTTTCAACATCTGAGTGTCACTTCTCCATGTGGAGCCCAGTGCTGGAGGGAAACCATGACCAAACACAACAGCTGCATTTTACAGCATACACTGTTACGTGTCCTTATGGCTATCTGCTCTCTGGCACCGAGGCACAGAGCCAGTCACCTCTGCCAGGAAACTCCACCTGCTTTCCTGCTCCAGCAAATTCCCCTTCCTCAGCTCGCACCTCCATCTTGCAAGCTCCAGCTCATTGAGGAGGTGAATTACTGAGACTGGCTGTGGCTCTCTGTGGGCACCATGACAGCTCTCCTCATCTACCCTGGAGATGGAAATGGTGGCTGGGACTTTGCAAGCCCTTTGCTGGGGCACCTTGAAACTATGCTGTGGCTATTGTCACAGCTTTCAATTACTGGTCAGCTTTGCCTCACCTTTAAAGTGCCATCAACTCCTACTTGTCTTCTAGAGGTTTTCCAGAGCTCTGCTGATACTTTTTCCTGTGTGCTAGTATCTGGCTTTCACATCTGCCAACAGCTGCTTTCTCCTTGTCTACCCAAGCAGAAACAGAAACTGCAAAGGTTATTCACTTCCAAAGCCTCCTCTCCAATGACAGTCTTCAGCAACAAAGGGCAGGCTGCTGTTTTTTCTCGTTTCACTGACATTTGTTGAGGGTGATCAGGAAAGAAAGGAGCTCCCTGCTTTCACAGTCCTACCCAAAATGCTGGGGGTAGGCCAGCAGGCTTTCAAATACTGCACACTGTTGGTCACATCCCAGATAAAAGATAAAAAAAAAATAACCTAACTCATCTAGTATGGAGTAAGATGAAAGCAGAGGCAGTTTAGGTAACTAAAAACTCCTTAGGATTGGTTGCTAGAATAGCTGTGGAGCCTTTTTTCCTGCTTTTTGGCAGAGAGGACACCAAGTAGCTGGATTTAGTACGGTGCTGCACATGTTAACAAAGCAGAAAATTGTAATTAGCACTAGAAAATTGCAAGTTGTGCGTGTGGCAATTCAGAGACAAGAAGGTGTAGAAGCAACTGCAGATAATGATCTTGAGAGCGTGCAGAGAGCTCAATCTCTGTACAGAGGCTCTATGTAGACAAGTTGAAAAAATGTTGTGTTCAGGAGTGAGGAAGATGTTTTCTCATCATCCACAGAGGTTTTTGGCACTGCTCAGCAGCCCTATGCTGAGCTATGGGGTTTCTCTGGAACTTGAAGACTGGGGTGGCAAAAGACAGAGGTGGAAACAGATCTTGATAGTCTAACCCGTTCTGGCAACTTGTGTTTGTGGGGAAGTAGCTAACCCATGGAAGGTTTCTCCTTTTCCTCTTTCACTGAGAACAGACTTTTTGTTAATTCTGGTCTTTTTGAAATGCCAGCAGCTATTACTCACCTCTGGACAGACCACCAAAAAATCTTTAAGACTCTCATTAAGCCACTGCAATCACCTGGCAGAAGAAAAACATTTCGAAGGAAGAAGTGCAACAGCAGCTTTGTCAGCAGCACGTTGCGAATCACATCAGAGGCTCTGAGCAAGGAGCTGAGGGAAGAGCAGAAGCTAATGGGACAGGAAGGATAATGGGAAACTTGCACTGACCAGCCCTTTTATAGTGTTGCCTCTATTACACAGCTGGAGAGAGTGCATTTCGGAGCAATAGTAATTTATTTTTTGATCAATACAAGAATTACATGTGAAAATACTGTCACTGTTCCTTTCATTTCTGCTGGCTTTGTTCATTGGCCTGCCACAGGCACAGAGCACATCAGGCTGTCACATGCTAGACTGCGGGATGCTGCAGAGAAAGAGAGAGGGGAAAAGATTCCTGCTGAGTCACGTAGCACCTGTAATGGGAAAAATGTAACATCAGAAGCCCCTCATTTGTCAGGACTCGTATTTAGTTGCCTGGCTGCTGCTGTTGCCTTTATCTGTTCCTTGCTTTTTCCAGTTTTTCCACCTACACAACATGCTGATCTCTTATGAAGTGCTGCACCTGGAGAACAGAGCAGTTTGGGTTTTTCTGTCTGCTGCAAACAAAAATGAAGAGATGGAGGAAGGAGCAAAGCCCCAGTGAGGCGTGACTGAGTCTTAGTCTCTGCCTTTGCCTCCTGACATCTTCTGTGACTTCCATAAATCCATTTTGGAACCACTCTTCATGTCCATTTCAAATGGAGATAGTATTTCCTTCTCTCTCCTTTGCAAGGGTAATTGGTATAAAAAGCACTTTTAGATACTTTGTATCTATCTAGCTACCTGTGTAAAAGCATTTTAGAGCAATACTAGAGACACAGAAAATACACATAAGAAATAGAAATCCTTTAAAATCACATGAGTTCTTATCCTAAGATGTCTTAATGGACTATGAAATCACCAGTTCCAAAGAAAGATTTAAATAACTTGGGTTAAATATTGACCAGAGTGTGTCCCTGTGTTTTGTACCTAAACCTGGTCATGTTCCCCACCCACCACCGATACATTCGATACATTCAGACTTGCCCTCTCATCACCAGTGTAAGTAAACATACTGTTAAGGTGTGACAGGAAGAGCCCCCAACCTTTCTCCTTGTATCATCTCCTAAGCTAGTATTTTATCTCTGAAATCTTCCCGTTTCATTAGTTGATTTCATCAAGGTATGCACAGCAGCATTTGCAGAGTGGTCTGCTTTGACTGCCTGCCAATGCCTCAGAAATCACCTTTGGCCATCTGGCTGCTTCAATGCACTTGATGCCGAAGATTGAAGTTTTCCCCTCCCCAGTGAGGGATTGGCTTGATGTTTCTTCTGAACTTCAATACTGTCTGAATTTCTGCTTTTATACAAGGAAGTAAAAGTTTTCCCAAATGAAACTGTGTTTCATTTGTGCCTTTCCATCTCTCTGCTTCCTCTTACAATTTCCACACCTTCACTGTCTCTACAGATGAGTTGAAAAGCCTCAGCTTTCACTTCTGTCTGTAATTACCTGCTATCTCTTCAAAGACCTCACTTGATTTTCTGGAGTATATAGGCAACATTTCTCCATACCTCTCAGTGAAAAGAATTAACGGGGGAGTCTTCATGTTTCTACTCATTCCTTCTACCCTTCCCTTTATGAACCTCATGTTTTATGATCCCTGCAGTGATTTTTCTTAAAGCCAACAAAGGTTTTATTTGTTACAAGAGTCATAATCGTTATCATTGGTCCTGTTGATGACGTCCAGATGTTCCTAAGTTATGGCACACATTTCTAGTGGGACGTGATCCACCTGAAAGTAGTACATGGTGTTGACTTGTGCCCACTCACCTGGCAGGCAAATATCTCCCTGTGAACTGCTGCTTTGGAGGAAGTGGAGGTAGAGACTATAGGAATTGAGGCAGTGGTAGGAAAGAGGACACAGATTGCCTGGAAGCACTTAGGTTTTCCACCTTCACATGTAGAAACAGGAGAAAGGAAAGGCATATCACAAGAGGGTGAGATGGAAGGGAGAAGCAGTTGAATGTGCTTGCAAACATGGCTCTGAAAGAGAAGGGAATTATACCTCTATTGCCAAAGAGCAAGCATTAGTAAGTATGGGAACCCTAAATTATGCTATGATACTACAGCCTGTCTGATCATCTAATTCAAACACTCAGCCACAGCTCACTGAATCCATGAGAGAAGCCAGAGAGGCAGGACTTCCCTGATAAGACCCAAGAGGGAATCCTCAGGCATAAAACCCCCCTTTCTTAGATGAATGAGAAATGCAGGCACTTTTACTAAGTGGTAGGTCTGGGGCTACTCCTCTAAGTGGAAAGAAGCTGGCTGTTAGTGAGCCAGGCTGCTAAGCAGCACTAAAAATGAAGGAAAACAGCTTTTGTTCCCAGTCTGAGTAGCTGTGCTGGGAGTTCAGCCAAGAGCCTGCACGCTCCTCTCCTCGCTCCCTCTAAACGTTGCATTTACAGGCAAGTGCTAAAGAAAAACACTCAGGTGGGTAGGTTTTGGAAGTGACATAGTAATAACAACAACAACAATAATAACAGTAATAATAATGTCTCTGTTTTAGTATGTTTCAGAAGTAGATTTCAGGTATCAGGTGAAGAAATACAGTACCAAGTGGCTGTACCCACAGCGAAGTGGTGTAACAAAGACATGCAGCAGCTCTGCATTCAGTACAGGGGCCTATGGAGCAGTATTAATAACAACAACAAAGAAAAGCTTTAATATTTATGTGGGGGTCTAACAATGGGATTAACATCCCCCTGTGTCCACAGTAGCAGCTCTAGGACTTCACCATCATTTCCTGTAGTACTCTCATAGTGTGAAAAACAGGTTACTCTCTTGATGATTTTAAGATGTCATCCTTTCTGTTTCTTGACTTTTGTTTAGTCACTGCATGACAGAGGTTTTTTTTTTCTTCTGCCTTTATTGACTGGTGGTGTCCATGCAGACACATTGTTTTGAACTCAGAGCTTACTTTGCTTTTTGTAGGATGTGTGCCCAAATATAGTAAAAAAGGGCTTTAAATTGATATATGCCCCAAATGGTTTAAGAAATGGGTTTTTATTACACGCATGACCGAAGCTGCTGCTCTCAAAGAACGGGTAGCAGCTTCCTATTGTGCACAACACAATATAATGTTTATGATATTGCTCACCTTTTGAAAGGGAGAAGCACAGAAATAACTTGTAATGCAAATTCTTTCCATAAGAGCCATGAAGCAAAAGTGTTTATATACTAGCCACACTTTCCACAAACATGACCTAAAAATCTTTTTCCTCTCCCCTCTATCTTTACAGTGCTTATTTCAGTAATTGTTTTCCAGCTAGACGTACAAAAGCAATCTGGTTCCTGCAGTTCACATTCCCTTCCACGCTGGGCAGATTTATACCTAAACAATCTGTTCAGGTTTGATGGTAAAACGGCCATTAAATTATAAAAAAACCTCGCCGCCTAAAAAAAAAAACCAAACCAATCAAACAAAATTAGGGAGGGAAAATTCACCCAAACATCTGCTGTATTATGAAGAAAGGTAGGGGCTGACTGATGTCAGTACCGGTTCATTACATGATGCTAGTGGTGGTGAAGGTGTTTGCAAAGGCTAACTTTAGCCCAGTCAATCTAATCTCCCAAGCTAAATTAGGTTTTGTACTGAGACTTGCCCTCAAGAGGATCCTGTCTTTCCACTGCAGAGAGCCCAGAAAGATTAGGCTCATGAGCAGTAGTTACCCTTTGTGGAGCAATCTGCACACATTTCCATGGATTTCCACACAGAGCCAAGGTAGGGGATAACAATGGAGTTACATTTTGATCTCTGTGGTATCTTCTCAGTCTTAATGTCAGCAAAGAGGCAAAGAAGGGCCTTTAGATCACAGTTTCACAAAAGTTTCAAGTCAGCGTAAGGCAGTACTGCAGCTCAAATCTCCTGCCTCTCTTTCCTCTCCCCATACCACACTCACTCACCCCATGGCTCCACATCCCCATTCATACACCATGCCTGGTCTAGGTTAAAAGCTGCCTTGGTATGGAGGGAGTATGAAACTGGACTAATTCTGCTGCAACACATTTTACAACATGGCCATCTTAATCACAACAAAAGTAGAAAAATAAAGGGAAAAGGAAGGAAAGACTGGTGTAGGGAGCAGGGATGAGCACCCAGGAGTGGGTGGCAGGGATGGGCTGCCCCTTGAGCAGGCAGAGCCAGCTTGAGTGTTTATAAAGCTACATCCTTTGTTTCTTCAGTGTCTTGCAGAACCACCTTTTCCTGCTCCTGTTTGTATATGCCAAGATCCCTCCTCCTGTATTCCCCACTCAACTGCTCACAGATTTACGTTTGGAGGCCAGAACAAGCTTGTTAGGGATATCTGTAGCAGTTGGAAGAGGCAAGGGCTTGTAAGAGTCTCTTAAAAGTCCTTAGGATTAGCAGTAAAGTTTACTGTAGGTCGACTGAGGATTAATTTTTTAGTGCACTGTTCAACTCCAGGACTAGAATTTTGCCTTTTTCTAGGTTTCAGGGATCTCTCTGGGTAAAGCTGCCATCTCATAATATTTTTTCTACATTAGAGCCTCACATGCTTACTGAAAAATCTTTTAATTTTGTCTATTTCTCAGCAAAGATCTCCAAGTTTGCTAAAATATTAAACTGTGATTTTAATATCCTAAAGGGACAAAGATATCTCCAATATTCACCACTTTTATGACTGAAATTCAAAGCTCAACACGCTTTAAATAGGCTGTCAAGAGGAGACAAAGCAATCCTGCCTATTCAGCTGCATCCAGCTCCTTTTGCTGTACAATTTTAATTATCCCCTTTGCAGCTACAAGGAGTAGTACATAGAGAAGCAACAGACAGATAATGAATAAAAATCAAATTAAGGATCTGAATTTTCTAGAGAAAGGCCCGAGGAAAGATTTGGGTGCCTTCACTGAATATTATGGATTTCTGTATTAAACACTGATAGAGATTATGCTTCAATATTTCACTGACTTTCTGCTCCTTGTCTTCTCACTCTAGTTTAAACAGGCGTGGAATTTTCAAAGGAAGTGGACCACGGTTAAGTGGAACCGAACTGAAAACTAATTTCAATTCAATGATGAGACTGGGATTAATGCATAAAGCACAGCTGCAACTTTTGGAATACTTGCTAAGCCCTAATTTACAAGACATATATTCTACAGGAACTAAAAAAAGCCCAGCAACCCCATCCAAACCCATCAGAATATTAAGAAATACAGGCAATTAAGAACCATTATGCACGTAGACTGGAAGCATTTAAAGCAGAGTTAATGTGATCCTTGCAGGCCTTCTTGATTTTCTGCATGCTACCTTTTTTCCTTTTTCAGGTTAAGAAAAAACAACCAGGCCCAAAGAAAAGCAACTCTCACTGCTGTGGCCTTTTCCTCTTCAAATGCCTTGCTAGCTCAAGGGTTGTCTACTTTCAACAATTAAACAGGGGAACCTGAGAGTTCAGATCCACTCTAGTTCAGAGGTGATTTATCAAACCTGAAAGAAACTTTTTGGTACCACACTCAGATGGGGCTGCATAGAGATCCGCAGATGATAAAAAAAGCTATTATTACAAAAAACACAATACTAAAAGGCACAGACCGAGTTTTCAGTATTATATATGAGGATCCTTCAGCTTTTCCATGACACTGGAAGGCTTTGACTGTATTTCTGGAGTTTGCAGTAGGGAGAAAAGGGGCACAGCACAGTTTTATGTCCTGGTACGACTCCAAGCTCAGTCTCCAATTCCCAAATGCCTTTGAAGAATCAGATCCAGTCATCTGAAATGGAAACCTAGATATGAAGTTTGGCTTCATTCCTCAATAGACTTCTCTCACTATTTTTCCTCTTTTGTTCATTGTCATAAAATTGAGTGTTTCTTTGAGACTGTCCTATTTTCTTACCTCTGTTGTTCTTGATAAGAGTGCAAGTCAGCTAAAACAGCACCTCCCTTCTTTAGCAACTATCTTTCTTTTCTTCCCTCCAAAAAAGGCAAGTTTATGCCTCCTGAGCAACCTCAGAAACCCCTTATAGCACAATGCAGTGAAAGAAATCCAACTCCTGTCACTGTTACTTTGTGTAGATGTAAACAGAAGAGAGGGCAGTGAGGAGAAACCCTGAATTAGCTCTATCCTTGACTGCTTTAAGATAAACCTCAGCTTGTCAAGTGTAGTGGCAATACTACTGCTGTCATAGACATCAAGAGTTAACAGGTTTTACAAGACAGTCCTTTAGCTTTTGTAAATGATAAGTTACTCTGAAAAGCAATAAATAGACACGTTTCAAACATTTCTACCTGTGTTTTTCGTAAATAAAAACGTTTCCCCCATGACTAGAAAACCTATCACAACCACAGCTTGAGATGCTTAAGGATTATTTTTACCCACCAATTAGAGAAGTTCTGCATGTCAAATGAGGTCTTAACTACGTGTCCCCATTATCTTTCCATCACACCCTCAGATAATCCAACAATCACAGACACCAATTATGCCTGTATTTGGTTTCACACAAACTCTTTAGTACAGATTTCAATTTCTTCCACACAGGTTCATTCAGAAAGAATACCAATTAACTCAGTGGAATCCCACAAACTGTAATGGCTACATAAGTTATTATGGCTATGGGATGAGAATTGAGATTTACCATCTTTAAAGTCTGCCCTTCCTGGCATCTGCTCAACATGTTGTTTTTATTTTCCCCCTGAATTTGCAAGAATCGTAAGCAATTTGGTGATAAAAATTGAACTAGAATATAAGAGCTAAGAGCTCTTATAAGAGCTACCTAGTGTAGGAAAAGATCTAGTATTTTTGTAGGCACAAGTCTCTTGGGGTTATTCACTTGTGCATAAAAAGAAAGTAGATCTTGATTTTTAAAAATATTGATTTAGAGCCTTTCCCAAGGTAAGTGACCAAACTCCTCCTCCCCTTGAGCCCCTAAATCACACTCTTACACTAGAGAAAGGCCAGATGTATGGGGGTGGAGATAATCGTTTGGATCACTCAAAACCCACCTGGACAAGTTCCTGTGTGACCTACTCTAGGTGGTCATGCTCTAGCAGGGGGGTTAGACTAGATGATCTTTCAAAGCCCCTTCCAGCCCTTGAAATTCTGTGATTACAACTACACTAATTGAAACCTACATCCTCATTTACACCGAAGAGTCTTCACAGATGAGGCTACCAAGTTGTGCCTACATCAATGCCTAGGTAAAGAGTATATACACTCATTTATGGATTACAGATTGTGCTCTCTGTGCCCACAAAAGAAATGCCTCCTCAGCAACAAGTCAGGTTGTTAAACTGTAGTAAACCAGCACTTTAACAGCAGATGCTAATAAAAAAAATTATATTTCAGACGTTTATTCTAATGGATTTAAAACCTTCTGTATCTTCTGCCAAGTGTAAAAACATTTTAAATTCATACAAATACAACTGACCCAACAATCCTAGATACATAAAGCATGGAAATCCAATCAGCACACAGTAGAGATTCTCCATTTTATTTTCTTTAGAAATGATCAATGAAATTACTGTGGTCCAAGAGCACACTAAAAAAAAAAAAAAAAAAAAGTAATAGGACTTTTACACCAGGTATCCTTCCCCTTAACAAAATTGGACATTGCTTATAATAACGTAGATTGGATCTGGAATAACAGAAAGATGAATCCAGTGCCACCCCAGCGCCACGCTGATAGCGAGTACATTCACAAACAAACCCTCCCCCCCTCAATTACTTAAAACACCTGCAGAGTCCCATTTCTACAGCTAAAAATATTCTTCTGAAAATAGAAAAAGATTTTTTTCTACAAAAATTTGGGGAGAAAGTCCCGACTTTTCATCTAAACTGCTCTGCAGACAGCTAAGTATGACGATCAGTCTTCCCATGACTTTCCCTTCCAAGACTTCACCCGGATTTTCCCATTCCTAAAAACAGTCCCACATTGCCACCGTGTGGTGAGGGACGGCCACGTTCATCGGGACAGCGACATGGGGCGTCTCGGAGAAAATCCCTGACACACACCTAGGCGAGGAACGACCGCGCTGCAAGCAGAAAAGGGAAACGGTATTCAGAGAACCGAGCCCTCCTTGCCCAGGGAAACCGTTTCCAAGCACGGATTAATGTAAGGAAAATAATTTCAGATATTCTGTGATTAAGCCTTCAGCGTGGTACCTCTCCCCTCCCTAAAGGCACCATCCCTTCCCGCTCACTTCTTTCTCAGCACAGCGTGGACCAGCTAATAAGCAAAATCTGTGTGTTTGCAAAATCATAGAATGGTAGGGGTTGGAAGGGACCTTTGGAGATCATCAAGTCCAATCCCTCTGCAGAAGCAAGTTCACCTAGATCAGGTCGCATACGAACGTGTCCAGGTGGGTCTTGAAGACCTCCAAGGAAGGAGAGTCCACAACCCCTCTCTTTACATGTAAACGTCCTCGGAAGATCTGAAACCTTTTCCCTGGAGTTGAGGAAGCAACAGAAGCTGAATTTTCAAGCCATCTTTCACATGGACTTTTTGATGGCCGCCTTTCTCACGCTGAAGAGATACGCTTCGTAAATAATATTTAAGAAGTTGTCATCATTCTGAAAAACAAAACAGGAATTGTTGGTGTACAATAGGAGCTTTGAGTAATTTCATGGACCAGATGCTTCCCGAGCTTACTCTATTTTAAAAAGTGAGCAACAGGAAAGCTATTTACCTAAAATATGTATTATTTCCAAGCCTTACTAGTAGCCTGGACTGAAGACTGTACATGAATATAAAATTCACTGCAGCAAATACGACTGCATCTCTGTAAGAAATAATGAGTACCCACAAAGCAGGTTTTCCAAACTCACAGTGGATTTGAGTCCACTACTCTTTCATGACTATGCGGTGGTCATACAAGCCTCTAATTTCTTCTGTTTGCTCTCATTTACCCAGCGATTTCCTTAAGTAGTTTCCTGCATGAGGTCAGTGACAACCACCCACATCTGAAGGTGCAGAGAAACACCCTGGGTTTTGATCTTAAACTTAAATCCTACCTGGATGAATCTTTGCATCTTGTTTAGCTTTTTTTAGACTTAATGCTCCCAATTGATGCTGCTTGTTTTGCTCTGATGCTTGTTTTAACTTTTTTTTTAACTTCTGAAGATCATTTTGCAAGAATGGGTCAACCCACACAAAGAAAGAATGTCCTAAGTAGCTCACATAAACATGTGAGGATAATTAAAAGCAGGATACTATTTGGAGAAAGTCAGGAGCACTCAAGACTGTAGTTTTATACAATGGAAAATAACAGGTAAGAAATTTGCAGTAAATAAGTTCCAGGTACCTCAGTCAATTCCAACTACCACCACAAACAGCAGAGTGAAAACATACATTTTGCAAGTACAGCTTCAGAGGGTAAAATCCAATTTTCTTGAATGACTTTCCTTTTTAACTTCATGTTTAGCCGCCATCCAGATACCCAAAATATGTAAAGACAGGATGATGTGGTATTTTTAATTTTTTAATCCCAAACTAAAAATACAGGGAAAAATAAGAAAAGCCTCTAATTTGGTAAGATACTATTTTCTTTCTGGGTCTATAACTGAAATCCCATTTTAGGTAACATCAACCTTCCAGTAATGACTTTTATTTTTATTCCAAGGCCATACAGGGACGCAGCTTTGGCCTACAAATTGGACCCTTAAACCTGTGTTTCTGTACACTGTGCCTTGCAGCCATGTCTTTAGTTATATAACCTCCCCTCAACTTCTACTCTTCAGATATTCATCACAAGGAAAAACATATTCATAATCACTCATATCACCCCAGAGCAGTAAACAGTCATCTCATACATAATATTGTCAATGCTTTGTCACATTTAGACCTGAAAAACTGCAGCAAAAGGTATTTTAGCATTTGAGCTCCAGAATTATATTGAATAAATCGAACTCGTATATTTTTAGGTTATCTAACCCATATTTTGAAGTTGTTCACACTCATCCTGCAATTTTAATTTCCCATCTGAATTCCTCTTACTGCTAACATGCATCTCTGAAATACTTGGCAGACAGGGTCATCACCAATTATTTATCCTTAGCTAAAAATATAAGATATTTCTCTGGCTCAGAGGCCATTCTTTTGAAGCTTTCAGTCATCTTTGTTCTGTTCTGTCAACTTTATTCTCCTTCCTGAGCCCAGTATCAGATGCACGAATCAAAACGCACCCAAAAGCCAGGTGTGTGCAAGCAGAGGTTACCACATGCCCTGTATATGCCACAGTGCTCTGTTAACATGCAGCTGTTATCACAGAATCATAGAATGGTAGGGGTTGGAAGGGACCTTTAGAGACCATCTAGTCCAACCCCCTTGCAGAAGCAGGTCCACCTAGATCAGGTCGCCCAGGAACATGTCCAGGCGGGTTTTGAAGACCTCCAAGGAAGGAGATTCCATATCCTCTCTGGGCAGCCTGTGCCAGGGCTCCCTCACCTGAACAGTGAAGTAGTTTTTTCTTATGTTTAAATGTTAAGCAGCACAATTTACAACATATATTTGAATTACCCACTTAGCCTCTAGTCAAATGGATGCAATCGATGAGAGGGTGCTTCCATCAAAATGGGAACCCGGATTTTTCATCTAAGGAGGAAAATTCTTGGTGCCTTACCTGGATCAAGTGCAGAAGTGTTTCCTGCAGCTGCATCTTGGTCAGTGAGCTGTTGTTGGCCACAGATGGCTCTGGGGTTTGCAGTGGCAGGAGAAGACTAGCTGAGCTAGCAGCAGGTTCTTGGTTTGCTGCTGCTAACCTCCCACTTTCATTTGCTTTTGGTGGAGCCGGTGCAGACTGAGTGAACACCATTGGGGACATCAGCAAGGTAGGAGTCACAGTGGCAGGAATGCGCTGAGGTGAGATTACCTGTCCACATAAAAAAATGAAGTCATCAATTAAACCTCTCTACTTAATTCTATAGGAATAAAGATGATGAAAACTGCAGACTGGTTGGCAACATGTAGAGTCTGCTAGAGATGGATACAGTTATGTGAAACTGGATCACCTCTAAGACATACTTCCAGATTAAAAGGTCTCCCTTTTAATGCAGCAATGGATTCGAGTGTGATTATGTTTACCTGATAGACAAACGATCTCGGGACAAGAACATTTTATCACAGAAATCAGACTACTAGCAAATATAATCACCCTTGAAGAACACAGATGTAAAGCCTTCTGCATAGGGACAGTAAGTAATTGCTTAATCTTTGAGAGCGTATTTACATGCAACTCTCACTATTAAAGACTAATCTTTGTACAAAATACTAGAAAGTATTTTTTTAATTAAAACTTTCAAATTACTTGATGAATACATGAATTCATAAAAAAAAAAATCTCATTTTACCTAAGGAGAGAGGAAGGAAAACAGAGATAAAGAGTTGGGGCACTGTCAGAAACAGAACTGACTCCTAAACAACACACAGATGACAAATGAAAAAAGCCCTCAAAGAGAAGGAAAACCTGCTGCTGCTGCTGCTGTAGTCCTACAAGTTCCCTCAGTATCATATCCATGCCAACCTACAAAAGTATGTGTAAAGGACTCTTCTAAATTTCGCAATGCATCTTGGAACTGTAAAACATGCAGGACCAACAAATACTATCAGATATAACACACAACATGACTGAAAGTTTATTCAGTCAGTTTGTAGATATTAGAGCTCTCTCCAAGTAATTCTAGTAACAAATCTTAATCCTAATCTCCATCTCCTCACTGTTCAATTTTTTTTTTTTTTTTTTTCAAAGAGCAGACCACACAAAGGAACTGAATCAAGCTCATCAAAGCTTCTCTCTTTTGGGCTGGAGTATAATTTATTGCTACTGTATGAAGGTGAAAGGCTACTGAACTTGTCCAGGGCCACATTTCAATTTTGAAGAAAAATTAAAATTAAGAAAATAAAACTGAGGTTAATCTCCTAGGTATACAAAATAACATTCATATTTTTGTAGCTTATCTTCTGCCTAGTTATTATTGTTTTGACCAAGACATTTTTGGGACAATGTTAGTTAGACTAAAATACAAAGAGAAATAGAAAGAAATTATGAGGACTGAGATTTCATGCTGGTTTATACAAAAATTAAGGAAGTAGAAAGAGTAGGGGTCAGGAAAGACTCGTGGATATTTGAAAGCATGCAATATGCACCCAATGAAAAAAATCTCCCAGTTCATGTTTTAGGTAAATACTGTTTCCATTTCTCAAATATAGAGTACTACATAAACAAAGAAACCCTTGACCTGCAGCTTTTTTCCTATCCCATGGCACATAATCATAACAGCAATCATCAGGTCTGTGTTACAAGCTTTTGAATGACATAAGGTATTCCTAACTCATTACCAGTTTGCTTCAAGCTTTGCTTCAAGGTAGTGCATATGTTTGTGCTCCTATGCTTGAAAAACAATGTTCATTTCAGAAGATAACCAATCTAAGTCTAAACTGACATCTCTCTGTGGAGAAAGACATTCAGAATATGCACAGATGTTCCCCTGTGAGAAGACTGTTCTCCTGCCTGTGGAAGACTGACTATCTCCAGACACTTGCTGCAATACTTCTGCTCTGTTTATCCATGCAGCTGAAGTAACTTCTCTTTAATTTACCTCAAGTAAAATTGGCAGGGGTTGCTTACGCCAGATGATTCTTCCTAATGTAATTTAAAGAATGCATACACAAACTGCTCTCCAAGGGCAGAAAACTCCAGCAAAGGGATGGTGGTGAGCAGCTGGAGGAGATAAACTGTTCCTCTAATGCAGCTGAATCTACGACAGACTGTCACAGACCTAGATGACACATCCTTCAAAATGAAAAGACGTTTCTCTCCGGAGTCCAAGGCAAATAAACAAAACCTGAGACAAACTGTGCTCTTAACAATATACAGTTGCTACTGTCAAACATGTATACATCTTGTGGTTTAAAAGACATATGAAAAAAATCATTTGTTTCCTCTGGATAGAAACGGCTTTATGGTAGGACCTGCCAAGCATATGGAAAATGTACGGAATAAGCAATATTGCCACCTACTGGTGACACAGCCAACACCTACAGGTTACTTCAAAACTGAAAATGTTTCCATCAGAAGTATAGAAGAATCTTTTTTTCTTCCGTGCACACCATTTGTTTGTGTATGCAAACATTACATTCCCCCCCCCCCCAACAGTTCTTTCTCAAAGCTTCTGTCATTTAACCAACTTTTACATAAACAACATGTTTTTCTTAAAACATAAAGGCAAATTTTCACTTTACATTTAGTTCAGATCATCTCAGTCACTAGGATAACTGACGCCCACTAGAAAAAGGGATCAGGCATCAGGCATTACTAGTGCAATTCCTATAGCACCAGGCTTCAGCTGAAAGCACTGAAAATTCTCTGTAGGGACATTAACAGATTTTGGGCCAATCTTTTAGCATTGACTAAATTCTCACAAGACCTAATAGCCCTTCCAAAATGCTATTGATCAATTTCTTTCCCACAGAATCTAGCTTGAGCTGCTTGTTCATCCAGCCTCTACTGAATTATCTCCAGCATTATCAGGTCAACACTTAAATCTGTGAGTCACTAACAACAGAGTAGGAGTCTACCATCAGTTGTGCAGCAATAAAGAACAACAAAAAATATGCGAAATAATCATTGCAGCATATAGTATTCCTTCTCTGAAGCACAGATGATCACTAAGATACCTGTTTGGTATTCTGTGTGGCTGCTGGCAGCTACACGACATGATAGCTGGCAAAGTCACATAACACCATAAACTAAGGAATGCATTGGATCTCCTGTAACACAAGCTGGCAGGTTCTGTTGCTTCCCTCACATGCAGAATCCAATGTGCATCAACTGCTGCTCTGGAACATCAGCACCAGGTCAGTGCTGTGGGCCTCCGTTTTTAGTGGCATCATTGAACTGAGAACATTTAATCTAAGGCTGGTTCAGAAACTTTAAAGACAGTTCCTACTAAAATAGAGCTCTCTTCAGTGCTAACATTGCTTTGCCTTTGAATTTAATGCAGAATTTTTAACTTGATGTTTAACTACAGAACCTTAAAAGTTTCAGTATCTATTTGTATTCCTCCTGCGTGTGTTTGCAACCTCATGCCGAAACTGCAGCCAGGACAACTGAGAGGTAACGGTGTGATGCGCACACCAGAGATACCAGGTGCCATGTACATATTCAGAAGATAGAACACTCTGTATAAAACACACTGCTGATGGAAAATGTTTCAAGAAACAAGAAAACTGGGCTGCAAGACAAATGGGCTTCTGAAGATGAATTTGTGTCAAGGTTACTGTATGCACTTCTAAAACCATAACTCTGATTAACATAAACACTTAAGCATGCATGCATCAGTAAGCAGGATAACTCATGCCTAACACTAAGCATATGCTTAAAAGCCCACTGCAGATCAAGGCTTTTTTATTACATCTTAAGCACATGTTACTCACTGTCCACAAAAGGAATACTTCACAGAACAGGGCTGGCACCAGACCTGACTGAATGCTTCTGAGTCTTATTCTTCAGCTTTTGCTTTTTTCTTCTTTTTTAGGGTTTTTTTAATTGCCTTTTTTTTATCTCCCCAGTAACTGGTCTCTTTCCTTCCATGTGGGAGATCACAGTTCTTATGCCATATGGAGATGCAGTAGAAGCCAATTTAAACTTGGACTTGTAATGTGTCAGTTGTGGAAAAGACTATTACTTTCATTTTTTTTAGTGCTGTTGATGGATTTAGGGTGTTCCTTTAACACATTTTTTCCAACAACTGGCACTGTCCAGATACCTCTCTATTCTTGTCAGACATTTTAGAATTTGCTTTTTCTGTATGCTGAAAGGTAGCAGAAGAGATAATACCAAAGGATAAATAATTACAGAGAACAAACCTTTTGCTGCGTTTACTGTCAGAGTCTGCTTTGATCAATTTTGCATGAGCATGTGCAGTTATATTTGTGCCAATTCAATTTCACTCGAATGTCTGTGTGCAGACATGACAGCACTTAAAGCCTGTGGTCTACAGCAAGGTTGATAGTATAGAAAGATTAATGTTGGGTCTAAAAGTTATTTCAATTTTTTATCTTTCTTTCCCTCCCATCCCAAAGCAGGCACATTTCATGTAGCTAATTCATGGCATTCTACAGGAATATGGAATCATTCCTTCATTTTTAGCCTTCCTCTCTTTGTCGTTTTTGGCAATCTACTGCAAGAGAAAGAGGCCATTCCTTCCAGATTGCAGAGCTTTAGGTGTCCTAAACATTAATTAGTCATACTTTCATTATCATTTTTAGTCTATGTATTATCTCATACGCAACATTAAATGTGTTGGAAGAACTGCATCTAATACTGTTTTGATAGCAGCTGTGGCTGTGTCAGTCCATGAAGCCCAGGAGTGTCCTGGGCAGCCTCCATCTACTTGGTCTGCTCACAGCCATACAAAATGAGACTAAAAGTGAGTCTCCTTAGTCGCGCTTTTTTTTTTTTTTTTTTTTAAATGGCAAACTTGCAGCAATAACCACAGTCAATGAGACTTCTTCCCAGTGAAGATTTTTCTCATCTCACAAGCTATTGTTCTGTTTGTACTTAAGCAGTAAAATTATTGAAATTGCATTATGTCAGACCTCATTAATTCCCTTTCCATATTGTAACTAATGCTGTCATAATTTTCTTATTCAAACATATACAAATGAAGTCATTAGCTGTGTAATCAGTTACGTGGATCTACTATTGGAAAATAGATCAGTATATTTGCCATTTTTTTAAGGCATACTGTTTAGCCTGCCACTTGCCTCATTTCACTTTTACCTTCAAAGTAGCAATGTTTTATGTCTCTATGCTATCAGTACATGTAGGAGTGAATCATGCAATTTCTTTAATTTATAGCAGCATGTTTCATTCCCAGTGAAACCAGAAGTAAATTTTTGTGACTCTAGATCCTCTTTTTATGCATTACCACTCCATTGCAAAGTCAGATTACCATCTGTAAGCAACTGATCCTGAATAATTTCAATGACTAATCATCCCCTTAAAACTCTTTCACACAGATGCAAAGTCATACTGCTTTAATTAAAAGAATAAAAATTATGATGGCTATTTGCTATATCAAAATCATCCTCCTCTGACCTTTCTCTCACGGAATTTGAAATCTTGAACTGATACAGTGTTAGTGACAGATATGACTCTTAATTGTTAAATGGGTGTTTTAGCCTCTTCACAAGTAGAGAATAAGGAGGATTCTTGGAGCATGATCAAGTATTCCACAGTCTGTCATTCAGGTTTTTAAATAGTTGCAATAGAAAAGCAGCTTTTGAACCTTACATTGAAAAGGTAAATGCTTTTTCATTTGGGTAACTTCTAGACTCCAATACAAGTTAGACTCCAGTACAACACAAGTCTTGTGAACAGTCTGCCCAAAATAAAGAAAGTTTATGGGGATTGACTTGCTGGAGAGCAGCTCTGCAGAGAGAGACCTGGAAGTCCTGGTTGACAATAAACTAACCATGAGTCAGTAATGTTCCCTCATGGCCAAGAAGGCCAATGGCATCCTGGGATGCATCAAGAAGAGTGTGGCCAGCAGGCCGAGGGAGGTTCTTCTCCCCCTCTACTCTCCTCTGGTGAGGCCTCATCTGGAGTCCTGTGTCCAGTTCTGGGCTCCCCAGCTCAAGAGGGACAGGGAACTGCTGGAGACAGTCCAGCACAGGGCCACCAAGATGATCAGGGGACTGAAGCATCTTCCTTATGCGCAAAGGCTGCAGGAACTGGGGCTCTTCAGTCTAGAGAAGAGGAGACTGAGGGAGGATCTCATCAATATTTATAAGTATCTAAAATGGTGGGTGTCAGGCGGTTGGGGCATCACTTTTTTCTGTTTTAGCTAGCAACAGGACAAGGGGTAATGGGATGAAGCTGGAACACAAAAAGTTCCATTTAAACATAAGAAAAAATTATTTCACTATGAGGGCGAGGGAGCCCTGGCACAGGCTGCCCAGGGAGGGTATGGAGTCTCTTTCCTTGGAGGTCTTCAAGACCCACCTGGACATGTTCCTGTGTGACCCGATCTAGGTGGCCCTGCTTCTGCAGGGGTGTTGGACTAGATGATCTGTAGAGGTCCCTTCCAATCCCTACCATTCTGTGATTCTAAGTTAAAAGGGGCTTAAGATGTATCCCCAAAGAGGACATTTATTCAAGTGTAGAAGAGTCTACAGAAAATGAAGTTGTTAAAAATGACAGGTTGTCTAGGATGGGACATTTTGCAATTGCACATGACATTTTTCTGAAAAATGGAAAAAACACACTCAGGAGAGAGACAGTCTCTTGACATCTTCTGAATTTTTTAAGACACCAATCTGAATTTTAGGGTCATAATCACCAGAATGAAGGGATTTTTGGTTTTGAAGGCATTCAGGTACGAGGACTTTTTTCAAAATAATACATATCAAATTAAAAAAGCTTGCTAATGAATAGCTGGAAGCAGCAGTTATGGTACAAGATAATTAATTCATCGATGTACAAAAACTTTGAAGAACTGCTGTTAGAAAATAAGTGACCTTTGAAGCACCTCTAGCAACTAACATACAAAGAAAAGCCTATCTATACAGAGAAAGCTATGCCTAATTTCGTAAGAAAAATTCTTAGACCCCAAATATTGTACTCAGTAAACAACAATTACACACAACAGCCTGAGACTTAAGTATCACAACTGGAAACCAAGTGACTTTTCAACGTGTCTCTAGAAAACATTGACGTATTTTTGGTCATTACTGATGTGCAAGAGATGAAGCCTTCAGTATTTACAATATCATGGTTTGGTAAATCAGAACTTACTTGATGTTGTTACTAAAACAAATGATATGCAACAGGTCGTAAGACAGTAACAAGAATATAGTGGCCAAAATGAAACAAAGACTAACCTTACAGAACATCAAGTTCAAAAGATTGCTAGATTTAAAAAAACAATAAGAAATTATTAAATATCGAAGTTTCCCATTTACCTGAAAGAGTGCACTCTGTTTTTCTGTAACCGGTGCCTTTTCTATCCAGGAATCCAGTGGTTTCAGTGTATTGGTATTCTGAGTAACAACAGGAAACTTAGCTGCCAAGGTTGGTCTGCTGGATACATGCAACTGTTGCTCTTGTTGCACTATCTGAAGTTTTTTCAGTAACTCTTGAGGTGAAATCACCCCAGAACTAGCTGTGTGATTGCCAGAGAGAGAAAGAGGCTGCCTAGGAAGTTTGGATTGTTCTTTACCAAGTGTCTGTGACTCTAAAGTCTGGCCTGGTAGGGAACCATTGAAATACACCAAGGGTGGCTGGCTCATATTATTTACTGTTGCTGCTGGTGCTCCAACAGCAGCAGGAGTCCTGCTGAACACAGAAGCTGTGGAGTTTGCAGATCCTGTTGTGCTGGGATCCATTTTAGTCACTGTCCCTGACTGACTCTGTAATTTCTGTAATAAGCTCTGAGTACCAGCAGTGTCCTGAACTGCATGAGATGTTGCAATACCACGAGAAGTCACAGGTTGGAAGAGTCCTGTGAAAGTCTCATCCACAGGGTGGATATTGCCATTTTCACAGAGTCGGTTCTCAGGGAACTCAGCAAGAGGATGAAGATCTGTCCCACGCACCATGAGCTTCTGAATGGCAGGGCAGAGCTGCTTCTCTGCAGAAGGCGAATGCCTGCCAGCTTCTTCATAGGACAGGGAACGTACTACTCCCTGCCTAACAGAGAGATTCTCTTGATGTTGTTTACTAAGTGGTTCCGAGACATCTGCCTTGTCTTGTTTTCCAAACAGTGCTGTCAAAGACAAGTGCTGTGGTTCAGGATCCACATTCTGTGAGGGGAGACACAGGCAAGAAGTAAAGTAGTTCCTCATGCATCAGTTACGTGAAGAGGAGACAATATTTAGCCAGCACTATTCAAGGAAAAGCTGAGAAAACTGCTCTGCTCTTTTCTCCCAAGAGGATTTTTCATAGTTTTGTTACATAGGAAGGGCAAAAAGATAGCTGTAAAGCTGCTAATGTGGGAGAAAAATCAGGGAATCTGAGAGATAGCAGTGACTTCACTTAAAGTATCACGGAAGAGCATCTTCCCTTTCAGCCGTAAGTAGAATATTGGTAAGAGACAGAAAGCTCCTCCTGTATGAAGTAGGGCCTCTTCTTGTGCATCTCCCTGTCACAGCTGAACTCAGCTTTTACGACTTCTCAGTGTGATTTAATCTGAAGATATATCAAGGGATTTTTTTTTCGATTAACTGAATATATGTAAAAAAACCCATAACACAAAAACTGTGGGCCAGCAATTGCGTAGATTAGCTTGTGATAAAAGCATCACCTGAAATTTGAAAGACAATTATTTCTTCACTGCATCAGGATAGTATGCTTGTAATTTACATGCTTCCACATCATATGGCAAAGCCTGGGAAGCTTTTTACAAAACAGATTAGTTTTGCATTAGAATTATTCTTCAGAGCGGTTTCACCTCAATTTTTTTTGTGCTGACTTTCTGACTCAAATAAATATTCCTACACAGTTGCTCAATTACATCAGTACCAGTCAGAAAACAAACAAAACATTTTACCAAAACATTTTACCTTGCTTTGTTGACATATTCGTTGATGCTGATTTTCACTAGGCTTCACTGGAATTGGTTTGATTAGGTTGGGATTGTTATAGATTGCAGAGGAACTGGTTATTTGTTTTGGCTCTGAGCAGGTCTTACACTGCAACAGAAAAGAAAGATATTTTTTTAGTAAGCGTGACAATATCTTTTCCCTTAGTTCTCTACCACAGTAAAATGCAGACACAGACAGGTATTCAATAACCAAAAATACCAGTTGCAGCACTGATTATGAAATGTTAGGCTATTGAAAGAACTGTAACAACTGCAACCTAATTTTGTAAAAGCACTAAGCATATGTAAAAATAAACACTTGATTCCAAGACTTCCTGAGTATGAGGCTTCCCTCTAATTTACATCTTGTTCTCCTTCTTATCGTCTGCCTTTCCTGCACTTAAAAAAGCATGAATTAATTTTTAAAATGCACCTTAGAAACCAAGCAACACACAGCTAGTAGTTTAGATGCATGAAGGATTAATGTGCCTATAAAAAACATTTTTAATGCTTTTTGTTAAAACCTAGAATTATAACTCAAACTCTTTTACATAAACATTCCACACTGCAGTAACTTGAGAGATGCCCATACCTGCACAGCAAAATAATTAAAGATGTAATCAAACAGAATTGCTATGTTTCCTTATTGAACATGACAGGATTAATAACTGTATTTATAAAAAGATCGGCAGAGACAGATGACTAAAAGTGATCAAGGACACAAGGCACAGAAACTGCTGCATGAAAGAGAAATAATAAATGAAATAGGAAAAGGTGAATAAGATGGTCTTATTTATATTCTAAAAAAAATAAGAACATAGTCAACAAAACTATAGAAGCACTGGGTATACAAAGAATGCTATTGTCAGTAGAAAACAGTATACTGTAAGCAATTTTCACTTCATACAACTGAAACCAAGAAATTAGAAAGATTTTTTTTTTAAGGAATTAACTAACAAAAAGCTAGCCACCTATCTAGCAAGAATGCTTCGGAAGCACAACCTCATGCACCAGTACAGGCTGGGGACTGACCTGCTGGAGAGCAGCTCTGCAGAGAGGGACCTGGGAGTCCTGGTTGATGATAAACTGAACACGAGCCAACAATGTGCCCTCATGGCCAAGGCGGCCAATGGCATTCTGGGACGCATCAAGAAGAGTGTAGACAGCAGGTCAAGGGAGGTTCTGCTCCCCCTTTACTTTGCCCTGGTGAGGCCTCATCTGGAGTCTCGTGTCCAGTTCTGGGCTCCTCAGCTCAAGATACGGAAGTGAACATTTAATCAATTTCTGACATTGACCACAACAGTAAACAAAGACGCACTGGTTCCAGGCCCTGTAAATCAGAACCTGAGTTCACAAGGGGACTCTAAGGCCTCTAGGAGGTACTAAATGCCTTCTTTGCAACATTTGTGACCAGGAATCCCAGGCTCCTGGGGCTGGTGGCAAAGTCTAGAGTTAAGAAGATTTAGCCTCAGCAGGAAAGGATCAGGTTAGGTAGCATGTAAACAAAATTGATATATACAAGTTCATACAAGTGCATGGATGCACTCACAAGAGCTGAGAGTTGTCCCTCTCATTGTAAGATCACTCTTTATTTTTGAAAGGACACAGGAGTTGGGGGAAAAAGAACACAAGGACTAGAAGAAAACAAGTATCAGTACTATCTTCAAGAAAGGCAGGAAGATAGATCTGGGGAACTTCAGATCAATTTGCCTCACCTCGATCCCTGGGAAGGTGATGAAACAAATGGTTTCCCACTGGAAGCCATTTCTAAACATATTAAGAACAAAAAAAAGTTACTGGAAGCAGTCAACATGGACTTACAAATGGGTGATCACGCTTGATCAACTCAGTGGCCTTTTACAGCAAGATGACTGGCTGAGTGAATGAAGAGACAGCAAGGGATATTGTTTACCTTGACTTTTACAAGGCTTTTGACACTGTCTCCCATAACATCCTCAAAACCAAACTGCTGAAATGTAGACTAGCTAAGAGGACAGGAAACTGTCTGATCTGCTGGATTCAAAATACTGTTGGCATGAAGTCCAGCTGGAGACCAGTCACTAGTGCTATATTCCAGAGTTTGACATTGAGGTCACTAGTGCTGTCCTGGGCTTTGGCTGTGATAGGGTCAATTTTCTTCCTAGTAGCTGCAGCAGGGCTGTGTTTTGGATTTATAAGAGAATATAAATTCTCCCCGCCAGAGAATGGGAGGGAGCATGGCCAAGGCAGCTGACCCAAACTAGCCAAAGGGCTATTCCATACCATAGAATATCATGCCCAGTGTATAATGTGGATGGGCTGGTGGAGAGGGGGCAGATTGCTGCCTGGGCTTCAGTCAGCAACTGGTGAGCAACTGCATTGAGCAGCACTCTTTTTTTTGGCCTGGGTTTTATCTTTATTATATTATTTTTCATCACAATTATTATATATTTTATTATTATTGTTGTTACTATTATATTTTATCTCATTTTAATTAGTGATTTGTTCTTAACCCATGAATTCTATTTTTTCCCCTGATTCTCCTCCCCATCCCACTGGGAGTCAGGGTGAGTGAGAGCAGCTGTGTGGTGCTTAGTTGTTGGCTGGGGTTGAATCATGACAACTGTTTAACTTCTTCATTAATGACCTGAAAGATGGGGCAGAGCAGGCTTGCAGACAATATAAATGAGGGATGTGTAGTTAATAGACCAGATGGTTGTGCTGCTATTCAGAGGGACCTTGACAGGCTGGAGAACCAGGCTGACAAGAACACAAAGTACAACAAAGGGAAACTGAAGAAGAATAACCCCATGCAGTACAAGTTGGTGCTGACTGACTGAAAAGTAGATTTGCAGAAATGGACTTGGATGGACAAGAAGTTGAATGCGAATTGGCAACCAGCCCTTGTGGCAAAAGAAGGGCAACAGCATCCTGGGTTATATCATGCAGAGCACTGCCAGCTGATCACAGGAGATGATCCTTCAACTCTGCTGAGCACTGTTGAGACCACGGGTTAGACTCCACCAAGCACTGCAGTGCTACGTCCAGTTCTAGGCTTCCCAACAAAAAAAAAGACATAGACATACATGAGTGAGCTCACTGAAAGTCTAGGAAGTCGACTTAATTACCTGTCAAGTAAGGAGAGGCATAGACTCCTCAGGAGAAGGCTCAGAGTATAATATCAATGTGTATAAATATCTGATGGGAAGAAGACTGAATTAGACTGTTCTCAGTGATGGTAAGAGGCAAAAGGCAAAAAGCACAACATAAAAAATTAAGAAAAAGGTTTTTTTACTTAAGGATGTTTGAATATTCAAACAGGTAGTCTAGAGAGGTTGTTGCATCTCTGTCCATGGAGATGCTTAAAACGTGAGCCAGCATGAGAGTGAACAACCCACTTTAGCTGATACTGCTGTAAATATGGAGGCTGGACTAGACTACGTCCAGAGTCCCTTCCAGCCTCAATGATTTACTGAGTCTCTTCTGAAAAATCACCTTCTGGGCGTTCACATGGTCAAAGTCTTTTGCAATGTATTTCTGAAGACACCATCTTGCAAAGTAGAAGTATAGTTGCACTCCTGTACCTGGCTTTCTTCTATTTATGACAATCCTGGGTTCAAATGTTCTCTTAGAATAACTTTAAAGCCTATACAGACAATCATGCCATGGTGGGGCGGTTTCAGTTTGAAAAAAGAACAAGCATCTGTCTCTTCTTTCCTGCTATACCTCTATGGCATAAAGTAAGAAAATTCCCCAAGTGCTAGATTGGACATAAACATGGAGAACAAAGTACTGACTTTGCCAGTAAGGCACAACTTGACAGCAAAATTGAACTTCAGTTAAATATAAAACAATGTAGCAACTGCCTCATGGCTGATTTGAGTAGGCCACATTCAGTATGTAAACATAGTTAAACTCAGCTGCACTTTTTGCTCTCTCTGGGGGGAAAAACTCAAAACAAAACAAAAGAAATAATTTTGTTAGAATGTGCTACCTCATTCACCCAGAGCCTTGCTACCCATCTCACAGTGTGATGCAAGATTGATGACTAAAGATATCCCAAAATTCAAATAAAGAGCAAAACCCAAAGATTATTCACAGTAAGCAAAACAGCTTTTAAAGCTAGTCCATGCTCACCTCCCTCCTCTATGACTCAAAGTCTGATTACTGGAAGCACTTGACAGAAATCTACACTTAATTGAAGTTTCAGTTTTGCTAAGCAATTAATATTTAAAATAGTTATGCATGAGTTGCTATGGAAAATCCCAACAGAAAGAAGCCATGAAAAAAACAGTGTAGAAGACAAGCTTACAACACTAACATAGCTATTAAAGCTGGTGACTTAACGTTGTCTCTCATGACAGTTAAGCATCTTGCCTAATTAATTATGAGATGGAAATTTTTTCATAGTCCAAATAAGTGCTTCCTGTAGCCCCTACCTGATCTATAGCAAAACAACTGAAGGTAAGTTTTGAGACTAGACAAATCCTTCATAGACCAAAATGATACTTCTGTAAGATTAGCTTTTTTTCTCCCAAATTGTTATCTTCCTAATGATGCTGACTTTTCTTCAATATATCTCCTTCTTATCACTATTTTCCAACCTATATTTTGGGGAAAAAAACATATAAGCACACAAACTTTTTTCTTTTAATGTGATGGTTAACATGGTCTCATATATGAGCTTTGCAGAAGTTAAATAATATCCTTATTTCCCCAGGGTATTTTAATAGGTTGAATTGTTCGGAAATCAGGAGTACCTTAGATTCCACTGTCATAGTCTGCATGATCATGGAATTAAGGACATAACAATGAGGTGAGAAGCAGTAGAGTTTAATAGAGTTACCACTATATGAGCACTCTTCATACCAAATTCCTCAGCAAAATGAACAGCAGTATACACAAAGGCCTATAGAGAATGACATTGACCTGACTGGGTGTCATTCCCATGGTTTGATAACATGACTACTAGGCTGGTATCAAGTACAGAGAAGTATGTTGAAGAGGAAAAAATAAAGTCTGTGACGATTTCAAATGAATCTGTAATTATTTGAGCTCAGAATATAAGGCCATTTTGGCAGATGGGTAGCATGACCTTAATGATGAGTAAGTTAAGAGCACCAGCATGACATTTTAAGCAACTGTCAGGTGGACAGGTGAAGAATATATCAGATGCCGTCATCATCAAACAGCAAAAAGCAGCATGAAAGAAATGTCACCATGCTCTTTAGTGATAGAACCAGAAGAGTAGTCATCAGCTACAACACGTGACGATTACTACATCTTGCTTCACATTTTCGTTCTTTAGTCATGTGTCTTGCTCAAAGCTGTACTCCTACAAAAGATGCATTAGAAACCAAGGGGTTTTAAGATCAAGTCAAAGAAAGGCTAGACAACAAAAGTGGTGGAAAAAAAAGTGGTTTGAAAAAAAAATTGGTGAACATTGATCAAAAAGAACAAGACCATCACTGAAGATGTTTTAGGTGAGTTTGGTGCAGTCAGAGACATTTCAGGCAAACAACCACTCTGTGTTGTGAGATTTCATGATCTACCTGTACTACATGAAGCTCATGCTGAACAGGATATCATCAATAGAAAGAGACAATGGACAAAAGCATGGTACCTCAGTACTGCAGTTCTCCTACGGTAACTGTGTCCAGTTCTGGGCTTCCCAGCTCAAGAGGGACAGCGAACTTCTGGAGAGAGTCCAGCACAGGGCCATCAAGATGATCAGGGGACTGGAACATCTTTCATACAAGGAAAGACTGTGGGAACCGGGGCTGTTTAGCCTGGAGGAGACTGAGGGGGGATCTCATTGATATTTACAAATACCTAAATAGTGGATGTCAGGAGGTTGGGGCATCCCTTTTTTCTATTGTATCTAGCAAGAGGACAAGGGATAATGGGATGAAGCTGGTACACAAAAAGTTCCATTTAAACATAAGAACAAATTATTTTATTGTGAGGGTGAGGGAGCCCTGGTACAGGCTGCCCAGGGAGATTGTGGAGTCTCCTTCCTTGGAGGTCTTCAAGATCCATTTGGACATATTGCTATGTGACCTGATCTGGGTGGACCTGCTTCTGCAGGAGGTTTGGACTAGATGATCTCTAAAGGTCCCTTCCAACCCCTACCATTCTATGATTCTATGAAATACCAAGTTACATCCTAATTTCACATTATGTAGCATAACCTGACTTTTAGACATGTGGGCTGTGAAGATTTGTCAAGTGCAAGGAGAAGATTCTAGAAGTCTGATACAAGGAAAGCCAAGATCTGACGGAGCTTAGAAGAGCTTTGTAGATAGGTGTCTATACTGAAAGTGATGAAGAGAACTTTGAAGTTGTCAGAGATCAAGTGCAGAGCTAAAAAACTCTGGAAACTGAGGATTTCTACCTTGCTGATGTAAAGCAGTCACAAAATGACATTAATGAACAGTGACATGAAGGTGTGCAAAGTGCTCTGCAGAAGAAAGGGGCTAAAGAGGACTAGAACTGTCTCAAAGAAGAGTGGTAGGAGCAAGGATTTCCAGTCTGAGTCCTGATCAAGTGAGACATACAGAACTAATTCAGACTGTTTAAATAACAGTAGCATAAATTCTGAATCATCCAGGCCAAGTATGGCTCAGTGCCCTCAGGAAAGCGAGGCCTGCTATTAAGTCTTTCACACAGTTAACACATCAAAAGCTAAGGCATCTGTCAGTGTAGAACCATTGGAACATTTTGCTGAAAGACGGTGAAGAAGTAGTCAAAGAACAGAAACAGAAGTCCAGAGGCCATGCTTGCTTGCTCCCAGAAATTATTTTCTTATCAAACGGTAGTGTGTCCTTAATAATGAAGAAGTTATTCAGTTAATTTAGGCCCATCAACCAGACATCCACCTTTGTGATGTGATTTCAGCACATCAGCACTTTAAGTCATAAGATATACACTGGGAAAGGAGTAGATGACCTAAGGCAGTCAAAAAGCATGATTGCTCTGAACCACATTGACAGTAAATACAAAAACTGTTGCAGAAGTCAGATACTCCTGGTACTCACATCCCAGATGAAGAGAAGTTTTCACATTATGTCATTAGCAATCCCTTAAATGACGAAAATGAAACAGAAAAATAAATTGGAAAAGATCTTATCTGCAGGGAAAAAACGAATTAAATAACAGGTCTCCAAGAATTTCCTCTCTTTCGACTTGATTTTCTGATGCTCATGTAGAAATAGAAGGTAATGTTTTTTAGATTTCTTACTTCCTTCTCACAGATTCTGAAGACAATCTAATATTCTTCCAGTTTTCCATTGACAGTATTTTTCAGGTTATTTAATGAAAACTGCTTAAACATTTCATAATATCTCAAAACACACTCTTCTATACCAAGATTAAATACCAATTCAGTATTAAAACATAGAAAAGACATCTGGTTTTGGAAAAAAATGTCCATTATAACATGTTAAGTCCCTATGACAGAAAATATGAAAGTCCTAAGCTTCAAAAGAAGCTGTACCACAACAAAAAGGCTACATTTCACCATAACTTAAATAGCATGCTGTTATTTTTCAGAGGATCTTATTAGTAGCCACATTTCAGAAAAATAACTTTTTCTCTCTTTAAATTGCTTATATTTAAGATTTATATATTTCTAGACTCAGAACACTTATGAGCTTTATTACTGCCTGACAACACATATAAAATACAGGAAACAACAGTAGGAACCTGCAGGCTCTGCACCAATTTGTAGCATATATATGACTAGTTAAAATTATTAGATTTTTATTCCCCAAAGTAAAACGTTTTTGATTGCTCAATAATAGAGAACATTATTAGTCCATTAGTCACTTCTTTATTTAGAAGCCTCGGAAGACCAAAAGCAGCACATGGGCTGAAATCATACTACATTTCAACCTTTTCATTTCCTTCCATTAGTGCCTGAAAGCAGCTAACAACCACAATTAAAAGCAGAAACGTCACTGTTGAGGGTTTTCTCTGAAGGAAGTTAGTTGTAGAAACCTCTGAAACCATTAGCTGGTTTGAGTACTTCACCCAGAAAGAGGACACAACTTCCAGCTGCTACTCAGTAAGAAATAAACTTTAAGGTCAAAATGAAAACCAATTTATACTTGTTCTCACATCCTAGCATTCAACAAGTAATCAATCATACACACGTTCTCCTTTCAGAAGTTTTATTGATGGCCTTCATTTCTTTTGAATCTTTAGCAAATTCTGACAAAACTCTTCTACCAGCCACTCTTACACAAACTGAAAGAGCATGCTGTCCAAAATCAGTTTCATTTGAAACTAACAACAAACTAAAATCTTTTATGTTTTAAAATGTAAAATGTGAGCAAGTTGGCATCAGAGAATCACCGAAAAGAAATGTCCCCTTTTTACAGACATGGAGGCTCACCTTGGTATACTCGTCTTTGGCCTTGGTAAGCATCCGTAGGATATCCACTTCTTTGTTATTAGCAGAATTCATGACCATTGGGGACACTCCTGTTGCTGTGCCCTGCTGTGCTTTGAATTGCTCCTGCTGAGTTAGGCTGAAAGTTGGAGGTGTGAGGAGAATATACAAGACAAAAAAAAAAAAAAGGTAAATAAAAATATTTTAACCACAACTACTCTACAATAAATAATCAAATATTTTCATTTCCCGTACCTACATTAAAACATGTCAAAAATCTCAATTAAAAGATCCATATTAAAAAAGAATTTCAACAAGAGTGAAATTATTTTTTTCTCCCATCTTGAATACATTTGGCCAAAGATTAACATTTCTGTAACTCAGTCACAATTTCTACACCCAGAAGGAGCAGGGAATTTACAGTCTTATTCAGTTCTGCTGGTGGTGGAGGATGGCAAACACACACAAATCAGTCATTAACTACTCACAAATGACCAATTTCCTGCCCCAGCTGTTTTATTATTGTCGAATGCTGAGAATTAAAATATGCAGCCAATTGGCTGAGCGACAAGGTATTTTTTAATCTATATGCAACACTACTATTATAAACCACTACGTGTGGTTTACAATTGCAGGAAACCTCTGAAAACCAGTTTTATTGTAGTAAATTACCAGTTTGAGAGTACCTAATCACCACCAACTGAAACTTGAGCTAGTTAACTAAAATTAGCTGTCAAAAACCTGAGTTTCCTTCACGGTTCACTGCTTATTTTTCTGTAAATTCATGCCCATCAATTATTTCTTGGGTCACAACTGACTTATTTTAGAGCTGTAGGATATACAGCAAAACTGACAAAACCCTCTAAACAAACCCTACCATTGTCACAGTCTCTGTTTCACAATGTTTTGTCACTGCAAAAAGAAAAGCAGCAGGTATTATGTTAAAAAGACATACAGAGGAAACATGACTACCGTCCCAGTCACTGTTTATTACAAATCCTATCTGAAACGTAGTGGCTGAAGTGTTAAAACACTTTGCTGTGAATCTAGATGTATGACCATGAGCCTTGTTTGGACTTGTGCTGCAGGGCACATAAATGGGCTTTTGGGCATTTGCTAACTTTGGAAATCAAAACTGATGTCACTTCCTCAGCATGCTTCTGGCTACAGAAGCTATTAAGATTGGGACAGATGACCTGAAAAGGATAGATTCGCAGGTCTGTCAGTGCCTTTCTATTGCACTTTGTCAGTACCAAATGCTGTCAGCTTGACTGTATCCGCCTCCCGTGGCTTTTCAGGGGATGACAAAGACCTGGCTCTACATCATCCCTCCTCCTGTCCCTTAAAAGAATTGCCACACAATGATATGTCCAACTTTGTATATCGCAGGCAAGTGGTATATCTTATCTCTATCAGGCTCTTTTAATAGATACTCCACATTATACCTCTAAAAAATTTACGTTGCATATGTTGATAAAAATCTGTAACACTTCAGCTCTTTCCTCCTCTGAACAAACACAAAAAACTTGCAGAACACAACCATAAGAAAAGGATCATTGCAAACAAGCCCATCAGTAGGCCAAACAGAGGGTGGAGCAGAAGAATGACCCCATCCATCCTGGACATGTGAAGAAAGCATTGGCACTGAAAGAAACCCTTTTCATGACAATGTTAAATTAAAATACAGCTGAGAATGCAGTTCTCTTTGAATGTCAATCTTCAAGTTGATTGCAAAATTTAAGATTGTATAACATGTGAAAAATAATACTATGTACACAAAAGTAATTAATTGAAAGCTAATTAGAGTATTTTTATATTCCAAAACTGAAGTGAATTTTGTACATATTGCTAAGAAATGAGGAAGCAGGACTTCATGATGTAGAGACAGGATAAATCCCACAGAAATTGTATTGTTACATTATGCCTTCATGATAGCTCACACATCAATATAGGGGAAAAAAGTAACAGCAACATTAAGAAAGAAAATCTCTGCACACTGAAAAATATATCAAAACCCCACAGAATACAATTCTTCAAAACAGATCTCTGAGTCATCAGGAAACAGAGATGTAGCTGGAAAGCTGTGCAGCAAATTATGAAAAAGCATTGCAACACAGTGACTTATTTCTGATCATACAAAATGCAGGTGTGTGACAATTTTACTTCCAACAAAGTCTATAAAAACAGATTTAAAATAGAAAGGTATAACCATCCTAGCAATATAATGTGCATGTATGTACAGAAATACATACATAAAAAAGCACAAAAAGTCTTGTTTACCCATCACTTACTTTTTCATGAGCTCTGCAATTCTTTGGCATTCTTCCTTATCATAAAACCAAATCCCATATATGGACACTGTAAATGCACATCAAACACAAACTATGAGCATCTTCTCAAACAGCAATACTACCTGGTAGATATCTAAAAGTGACTTGTAATGAAATTCTTAAGTTTACTTCTGTCTCACGTTTTCCCCATCTATAAACATAAAAATGAAGGAGGTAAAGTACTAGTTCTTGAACCTTCAAAAAAGGAGGAGGTATTTGATCCTTTTCTTTAGAACACTCAACTGGAGATTTTATTTTCTTTAAAAGCTTTTCCTCTGTCAGGTTTTTTTTCCGTCAACACATCCATTAGACTCTAGTGACTGCTGTACTGCAGGTAGTGTTACACACATATAAAAGCAAGCAAGATTTGTTTAGTTTTCAACAACCTTCAGGCTTATGTTATATATCAAAGTTGTTCCGGTAGTACTAACACACCTAAGCCTCCCTGCAGAGTTCTTATAAAGATGGCCATTATTTTCACCAAGGAAGTAATTATCTGCAATCAATCCCAGGATAAGAAAATCTACATCTAAGTTCCATCCCCCACTAACGTAAGTACCTGCAGCTTTGCACAGCAACAACAGACTTAAATTTACTAGTTGTTTAAGATTCTCAAATGTACATACCACTAATGAAACCTTCATTATGGTAAGAGCTGTAGTTAGCGCAGCTTCTACCATAATGAAAAGGGAGCTTTTTTCCACTCATGATCATCTTATATAGCTCTTGTAAGATAGCCTGGGAACAAACCTGGAACACTGTCTCAAAATAATCTGTCCATATTAGCCAGGGTGACTGGCCCAGTTTTAACCTCAGGTACAAATTTGCTGTGAGAAAAGGAAAGGAAAAGCACTTAAAGGGTTAACACTGATCTTCCACTCTCTTATCACCACAATCTTGCCTATCATTCAAGTTCCTCCTACATGATATGATAGCAAACAGGTAGCCGCTGTGTTTTTACCCCTTTCCCCTTCCTACCAGACTGTGGAGAGTATCTTACTAAGGCTTTAATCTTATTATAAGTGGTAATTCCTAACATGTCTTCAAACATAGTAGAGGCTAGATTTTATTTGAAAGAGGCATGAGGACTGAGGACTTGTTTAAAAACAATTATAACAGTGACCCTGATCATGTAATAGTTCTTTATATTTGCAGAATCCAGAAGCAATCACTTTCTCAATTCCATGAAACTAAAACTGTGGCATATGAAGTATAATTTGACTTTGCTAATATTCAAAAAGAAAACAAATGTGCAGCTGTTTGAAAGACACAAGTGTAATATTATCTCTTTCCCCCCTCAAATTTTCAGCCACGTGTTGCCTTTTACATAGCAAAAAAATGGTTCAACTGTTTAATACTGCATACTGGAGAAAAGCCTAAAAAACCCCCACAAACTAACAGCCATCCTGTAGCTATACAATAAATAAAAGATGCACAGTCCTTTTTATGATTAGAAGTGTGATGGTGATTTCTGTTATTCACCTAAAAAAAAGATAAGTAACATAATACGTGCCAGTGGTTCTACAAATGTGCAACATAAGAGCTGATCTGAACTGCACAAATAAACGCCTTTTGTTAACGTAGATATTAATATTAAAACACACATTTAAAATAGACATTCATATTCTAAAACATTCCAGCAAGCATCCGATATTAAACCATAAGCCTGTAGAAAAGTGCCTGAACTATTCGCAAGGTTCGAAGATATCGACCTATTATGCAGAATTATTCACCCTTCTTCTGACAAAACACATTTGAAAACTTCTTGTTGTCCATATTACAAGGAACACTCTATTTTTCACTGCAACGATGCAGAAAGCACACTGAAAACCCCAGACAAGCCAAATTTGTTTTAATCAAGATTCTTCTTTGTTCTAAATGAACCCCCAATGCAGAAGAGTGTTGATGAAACTTTGGCCATTTACTCCATCCTTTCAAATGGTTTATTTTTATGTCTGCCACTGATGGTGGCACCACCAATAGGCAAGACAGGCTGAACAGCTTCCACCTTTCGGTCAACTGATCAAATATGTCATAGGGTATTAATGAATACTAGATAAATTTGAAAGCTGACAGTCCCATAGAAACATTGCAGTGCTTCCAGCCATTGAAATCTGAAAGACTGGAATCAACAGCAGAAGCAAGCTAGCTTGCCTGAACTCAGTGATAAACATAAGTAAACAGATTACCAGTACAAAAGACTATTTCTGACTTTACAGAACTACAACTAATATTTTGAAACACAATTCAAACAAATGCACAACCATTTCAGATCACAGAATAAAGACACTAACTACTGACTGTCCCACCAGACCAAACCACCACTCCAACAACACATCACATCTTAAGTGAAACTTTAAGTCAGTATATTGCAGATCCAGAGACCTCTACCCTAGACATTATAGCTTCAAATCCATCCACCTACACACCCACACTTACTTTCTCACCTCAGTTAAACCCTACTTTCAACTGAGGCTAGGAAGTACAGCTGAAAGCAAGCTAAGACTAAAACTCAACATCCTCCGAGTTTGCGGCTCATCCATTCAGTAGTAAAATCTTTCAGAAGTGGACAATCCTCCTCTTCATCCTTCTGCACTTCTCCCATCAGTCCAGAACAGATGAACACTTCAGAAATACACTGACGCTCCATTTGTTACGGCACAAGGTACTTTGAGCTCTTTCACACATGGGAGAACAATGTACCAGTGAGAAGGTAATAACTTAGGGGAAATCTCACCTACCAGGTATACAAAGTACACTAACACATGTTTTCATATTGGGTACTCATCACCTGAAGTAATCATTGCATAAATTCTTACTACAGTAGTCTATTCTGCTATAATCTACATTTAAGGAAACCAAAATGTAAATAATAGCAGTAAAAATGTGTATGTATTAATGACAAATGCAAAATGACAAAAAAAAAAAGAGGATATATATATGACAATATGTAAAACTCCAGGACAAGCAAAAGAACCAAAGACAATTACAAACTGTAGCTGTCAAGCAAAGAACCTGGCACACTCTCCATTAATAAAAACTAAATACAGATACAACACAAACTTCACTACAAGCTTTCTAGCAGGATGAAAACACTGCATGTCTTAGCAGGATTAAATATAAACAGATTACTTTCATCTGCCTTGCATCTCTATCAAGACAGTTTCACAAAAAGGAAATCCTGATCTAAGTATCACCTGTAGTGTGGTAATTTCACTAAGATGTTCACATGTAAAAAATGAATCATGAAGCAGCACAGACAAAAGTGAATCACTAAACAGTAGAGGCACAAAAAAAAATCTACTGCTGCACAAAAGAAGAAATATTCACAGAAACACAGAATCATTTATGTTAGAAAAGACCTTCAAGATAACCAAGTTGAACTGCTAACCTGACACTGCTGAGTCCACCAGTAAACCATGTTCCTAAGAGTCACATCTATTAAGTCATTTTTAGGCCCAGCTTCAGCTATAAAGTTACCCAATTAGAGATCATTCTGAAATACAGAAAAAGAAAAAAACCCCAAATCCAAGTAAAGTATCTTCTGGTAACCAAGTGAGCCAGTTACATGAAAAACAGCTAACAAAAGCCCAATAAGGACAGCTATTTTTATACTGGTAAGATGGTACACATCTATTCATCTGCTTTCAATTGCCCTGAAGTAATTTACTAAAAGAAACGAGATCTAGTAAAAAAATCGATCACATTAAAGATGAAAAAAAGGCACGAAAATTACGATGTTGCTAACATTACATGAAACTGGAAAGATATAATGCAACTATCAAATAAAGAAAATAAGGTTAATATTGAAGGGATATAAGCTAAGTAAATTACTTAAAAAAATCTAACTGGAATTATTAAATATTAAGAGATGATAGTCTTTGGAATTTTAAAAATTTAAAAAAGGTAAGTTACTCAAATCAAAACTGGAAAATGTTAACAAAATCTGTGAAGCTCCTTTAATATAGCTCAGTAATTGAATTTCAGGAAGTATACTATTTAAGTTTCAAATCACGACTTCAGAGCCAATTCTCCAGCTTCCGCCATGTAATTTTCATTTTTTGGCTACGGATTTCTCCTGTCCTCACAAACACTAGAGCACTCGATACTATTTATAAGCAGAAGCTGACAGCTGCTATCTACCAGAATTATAGATGACAATTTCTAACCTTGCAAAATCTGAAACATTTATTTATTTATTTATTAAGATGATGATAAAGGATTTCTTGTCAACTTTCATAATTCACATTAAGTATATTATTAAAAAGGAAGGCATTTCTCTAGGATTATTTTTTTCACTTTTCACGTGGCTAGCTTCAGTTGCCAGCTCTTAGATTTTTGTCTTTTCGACAGACATTTCCATTCTTAAAGTTTTGGGTTCAGTGTATCTGTGAAACATTATATTTAAGCTGTTCTTCCATTGACTGCATATAGTATTGAAGCTTGGTACAAAGAAATCCAGAAATATCATCACTGCTGACTAGGGACTTCCTACCTAGAAAGCATTTTACACTTGCTGGTATTAAATATTAACTTATTCCTCAAGTTTCATGTTTTATACTTGATATCATGCTTCCTAAGGTACTTTATTACCTATGTATTGCTTACACTCTTGCTGCTGAATATGTAAACCCACATTTTTTTATGCACATCTTACAAGGCAGCCAGATGCCTTTATGTTGGTCACCTTTTCTCTTTGCTATCTGCTAATCCTGCAATATTTGACTATTTTGAAAACTATCGATGCTTGCCTATTTTTTTCTAGTATGTTTTAGAATATTTCAGCCTTCACTTTGCAGAGCATAATGAAAACAGAATCAAAGTAGGTTATATCCACAACAATCATTTTAATTTATGAGTTCTTAATTTAAAACACGAATTAAAGCATACTTTGTTAATTCTGTGCTCTTTTACTCCAACACAAACGTTATCTCTTTTTGTCTGTGATACAAGCATATGATCCTTCCACTCTGCTCAGGCTCAAGTAGTGAAGGAGACTTGCCTGTTGAAGCTCTACCATCCTGCTTGCAGCATAAAGCACGACTGGACTGCAACAAAGGAGAGAAGATATAAAAAGCCTGCAGCTAAGGCAGCTGCACGCTATCTTGGAAAGATTAATTCCATCTCTGATGCTGCCCCAGAGATATTATGCAATGACACATAAGCTGTGAAATGTCACCTTAAGTGGCTGTTACTGACTGTGTACACTTTGTTTCCCTGTGCCTGATCTGATGTCCAAGACCTCGGTGCAAGTTTTGAGTTCATAACCTGCAAAAACATCAGTTACTTATAATCTCAACTGAAGTCTGCAAGAACTGGTTTTGAACATACGAATGATAAATATGTTGGAAAAAATTAGGCCACCTCAAGCAATTTAAAGTCAGACACACTGCATTTAATTGATCTCTGTAATTGAAACTACTCTGCCCTAGGATTCCAATCTGTAAAATGGGAAGAATACTACTTCTAATCTGAGCAAGGTACTCAGCTTATTCATGAATTATTAGACTGACTAGTATCACAAAAAACAACAAGAAGCAAAAACCCAAGTAATAGTTCTGTCCCTACTGCAGAATTTCAGTGGTACGTAATAAAGCAAGAGACCCACATATCACTAACAAGGGAAAAACAGAATATTGAGTAGCCACTCTTTACATGAAAACCATTCAGACTGGAGCAAAGTCTTTACTGCAAAAGATGATATCTTAATTTGAAATTCCAAAATAGAGAGTTTGCACAAGCAGCCTTAATTTTGGTATTTGTTAGTTAGGAGCCTTAAAGTTCTTTTAGTTCTTTCCAGCCTTGAAGTTCTTTCAAACAAAACATTTTGCTCAGATACTTAAGCACTTAAAAACAAAACACTAGAAAAAATATTAAATTTAATTCTATTATGCCATATGGATAGTGATGTGGCTCATCAGCAGGACTGAAATTTTCAAGTCTCTTGCTTTTCTATGTTGTGTAAAGTACAATTAAAAAATATATATAAACTAAACATTTCTAAATAATGGAAATTCAGCTTAAATTCATTCTGTTACTTCTGAAAGTTCTTAGCAAGGAACAAAAAGTTTTATGATGTCATGGGCACAGAAATGCCAAGAAGCAAGGTAAAAGCTTTTTCAAGCAACAAAAAAAATTTGTATTTTGTTACAAGCTTAACTTAAATTCCTAAAAAGCTGCTGCAACCTGTGAAACAATCAGACACTTGTTCTTTCCTGATCTATTTGGGGAACTTTTAACACAGGGGCAAGAACAACTTGGTATTTCCAATATTTCAAATGTTTAAAACACGATACATGAAGAAGGAGAGAGAAAAAGCTCCAGTTATTAAAGAGAAAAGAATCCTATTCTTAATGCAAACTGATGATCATGTAAAGAGAGTAAAAAAGCTGTTTTTCAGCTTTATCAATCAATCTCAAGTGAGGAGAGAGTAATGCATCCTAGTTGCTTAAAACGAACAACCACTACAAAATAACAAAAAAATATACAACAATGAATAAATACCCTGACATAATGCAAAAGCCCCTCAAAACTCCTTTCCATCAAAACACATAGTTTGAGAGTGGGCAACAACTGGCAACACCACTGAAGTCAAGAATAAGTTCCTCATCACCATCTGTTTAATTGTACCTGGAACTACGCCTTAGAAATCAACACAATGAATAATTTTTTGTTAATTAGATGGACACTGAAATACTCCTGCGATCGTCTACCAGTCATGAAAGTTGGGTGACAAATTTGCAGACTTCCAGACAGGGACAGGAAATATTTCTGATTTTGTGAGGCAAAAACCGGACGACTGGGAGAAGGTGAATAGATTATCAAACCATGACTGCGGCTCTACAGTGATTGTTTGACTTTAGGCAGATTTTTAAACCAAATTTATCAGAAATTCTTTATGAAAAAAAAAGATCAACTCCAGAGCAGATAGAAACAAGACTGGCTCATTGGAATGCTCCTTTAACAGCCTCAATGTTAAAGTCATGTTAGTATTATAGGAAACTTTAAAACTCATTTATTCATTTATTTACATAAAGCTCAGCAGATGTAAGAGTCCATCAGCAGGTTCTTTACTTCTTGGAAAAGAGTCCAAAGGCAAACTGAATTTGCAAGATTTCCCTCAAACTCACATTCTGTTGATGTTACCTGAAACTTTTAGTCATGACATAAGAATAGCATCTATGTTATGATTTATCTGACTCAGTTAATTGATTTTCACCACCAGCACTGGTTTCCCAGTCATACCCCATGCCATTGTATCATCAGTTCCAAGTAATTTTTAAATCATAAGAAGGCATGACACTGAAATTAAAAACAGGAAGTATAGAGGTGCCAGACTATCAACTGCTTGAATAACAAGTTGTTCTTAAGAAATCCTACATTGTTCTTATTTATAAGTTGTTCTTAAGTAACAAGTGGTTCTCATTACTATTTCACTATAGATTTCAGAAATGTCCACATCGGACAGGAGCTCCATTGCCTTTCATAACGGAAATGATTAAACAGTCTCACTCAAAGAGTGTTAAAGCTAAGTGAAGAGCTATTAAAACAAACAAATGGTGGGTGAAAGTACTGTTTCATTTTTTATATATAAAAATGATAGACCCTGACTTCAGAAAGGAGACTAAAGAAGTCTGCAGGAAGTCTAAAAACTAAATCCAAACAGCTCGAGTCAACAAAAGCATCCTTTCTGTGAAAAACATTCATCAGAGAATGGCTCAGTGCAAAAAAACCCCATATACCCCTCAACATCTGAAACTATTACCTGTATTGGCTTACTGGTACTCTATATTCTGAGATAATGTTCAACCACAAACCACGTCCTCAACACACTGAAACACAGCCAGGCCCTGACCTACAGGAATCATCTGAACCAACACAAAAATGCCATTGCACAAATCTAGGCTAAATGTGTATCCATATCCTCTATCAGCAGAAAAGTTTACAGTAACATAACACCATCACAAATGGAAGAGGTTAAACTAGAAATCACACTCTTTTCTTGATTCTGTGCACATCACATTGTAGCTAGCAGCTAAAAGCAGCAGGAACTCTCCTCAATCAAGGAGGATGGGAATACACTGCCATCCTAACCGAGAGGCAAAAAAAAAGTTTGCATTTATTTTAAAGGAAAAGAAGGAGAGATGCCTTCACCTTCTCATTTTGCAGCCTTTTTATTTCCAACCTGCCTTCCACTAGGTTAAGAAAAGCAGCAGCTTCTGTTGTATGTTTCTTGTCGAGTATCTCAGCTTCTAGCCCTGTGGAGATAAAACCTGCTCTACTATTTCATGTGATGTACACAGTTGGTAAAGTACTCATCAGCATTCAAACCTTATGGTTTTATTTAGAATTTAAAATCTAAGAATATAGTGCCAGTGATTTGAAAGTGCATCTCTGAGGTACGTGCCAACGGTCAAAGCACATCTCTCATTCTAGAGCTATAGTCAAGTTCAAGGCCAAATTCTTCTCTAAACGCTGCTGATGGTTTAATTACCACAAAATTATGAACAACTGCAAGAGCTTTATGAGGGAAATAAGCAACCTTAACTATAGGTGATGTTTCTAATTCTGACTGTTACGATCTCTCTTATTTCTTCATCGCATACCTTCAGATCCCAAGTAATAGAAACACATTTGCAGATCTGGACTAAGTACTTGCAACAACAAAATTTTAAGTTGCTTGTGTATATATGTATATACACATTTGTTCCTGAAGACATACTATAAGATTAACAGAATTTAAAAACTCTCAACTTTGTATTTTTCCATGTCTTTATTTTAGAGGTAAACAATTTCTTCATTTTCCCTAAACCACTCTATTTCTGAAACGGTTAGAAAAAGAATAAAAATACTCACACAGAAATAGGTAAAGGTAAAGCCAACTTCATGAAATTTCAAATGTTTAGTTTGTATTTACAGAATATAGTACACATTTGCTTTTACTGATTACCCACGTGCTAGATTGACGTTAACATGCTATATTCAACACACTAAAAGGTTCTTCCATACTAGTCTGTAGCCATTTCTTTCCTAGTCAACTTCTACGTTGACTAGGAAAGAGCCCCTGCTCACCTGTAAAATTGTCATTGAAAATTTTAAGCAAGTATGATTTTTAACAAGATGATATGAAACAATTTCACAGGCACAGGAAGGACTTTCACTCTTCTCCCATAATGACAGGCAAACAGTAACAGATTTACTCCAGTTGTGATTTGGTTCATGCCATGCTAACAACCTAAATTTCGGTCGATGGCTGCACCTTGGGCTCTTTATTATTCACAGGTGGCCACTGTATTTTTACATGCTTGAAAAACAATGGATTGTGAAACTTAACATATTAACAAAACATATTAAAAAATATTTTATGACCTACTTTCTTCTTTTGAAAGTTAAATTTTAGTAATTTCTTTCATAGAGATACACATATCATCTCATTGAATTACCTTATGGCTTTTTTCTTTTGATTGCTGTAATTATTTTTCAAGGTATTTATCTTTTCAACATGTATTCTAACTATTGAAGTTAGTGTTCAGATTACTATGAACATTAGCAGTTTATTGACTTTGCTGCCTTCTTGCACACATCATTCTATGTGGCTACATGTACAGAGGGAGAAACAGAAAGTACTCCAGTGATCAAGTTTGCCACCGCAAAAATGCAATTTAAGAGGTAAACATTTTCTTGTTTTAAATCTGTAATCCAACACATCTATCAACTTCATTTTATATTAGCAGCTAGACATTTCACAGTAAGAGCACTGAGAGGTACCCTGCAATTTTGGATTTCTGAATACAGATCGCAGACAAATTTAAATTCTAACAAAAATTTGGAATTTGCACTCGGTGATTTTCATTACAGCAATTGTATTGTTTTCACACAGAAAGTGAAAGTGCATATTTCATCTTGCTTCAGAAGTCATCAGTATTTTACTAGCTCATGCATAATCCTTTAGTAATAAAACATATCAGTAATAATCTTCTGCTTCCTCAGTCTCTCCCCTCCTTCAGCTTTTAACACTGTGTTAAATCTGAATCTCTACTTAGCTTTCTGTTTGAAATGTACAAAAACTCATATGAGAGAAACGAGAATAAAAACGTAAGAACAAAAAAAGAAGCAAAGCACTACAGGAAAGCACACAATACCTCACACAGAAATCCAAAGTTATTTCCCTCCTTATTTAATCACTACGTGATTTCATTAACCTCTTCATTGTGACATGTGACACCTTCCCGTTTAACGGATTTAACACTGCATGCTGTTAAGCAAATAATATGAAAGTTTTATAGAAACAGAGTTTACTTGGCAGAGACAGAAGAAGTGGTGGAGCTCAAAGTCCATATTGTAAGACAATGACCAGTGTCAGATGATTAGCAGCAACAATATTCCTAGTAGTCCATTTATTGTTGCCTTCTGATCTGCTGACTTCAAGTGAAAACCTATCTATCTATAATTATTATAGTAATTATTATTATTTTCTGCCAGGCTACGAGATGTCTGGATTACTGTAATAGGCTCCAAAAGACCTAGGAGCATGAATGTACAAAACAATGAAGCCACCAGGCAAAAGTCACCTTTTTTCCCCAAAACCACTGCTTTTAAGCAACACATTCTGATATAAAGACTTTGTATTTTATTAAAACAAGCTCTGCATTGCAAAACCAACAACTGGGCTGCAGCTTCGATCATTAAAGCACAGCAGAAAGCAAATACTAAGTCAATTGCTGTTAGTAGTTTGTACATCAGTTTAGACAAAAAAGCAATGCTGCATTTGCAGCCTAAGTGGAATTCCACTGGAGCAGTTGCACCGTGTTTCTGTATAGAACACATTCCTTGTCCTTTAAAGGGTATGCTCTCTTATACTTGAGAAGGGTTTCTTTTTCCTCACGTAATTGAAAAGTATTGTTTACTGCCGATTTAAGGCTTGTTTTGATGAAGAGAGAGCTGATGAGGCACTCGAGCTTCTATTAAATCAATACTAGACAGAAGTGAGCAGCTTGTATGCATGCCATGGGATACACTTGCTCACATATTTATCTTCCATGTTTTGAGAGAAGGTTACAAGTATTTTTATATATATATACACACACATATAAAAGAGTGTGAGTGAGCAAGCGCACATTCCAAGAGAAGTTTTCTGGCTATGTCAGGAGTGAAGTCCATCCCCTACTAGACAAATCTATTTTTTTCAAACACAAGAGGATATTATCAGAGAAGTCAGTGCTGATATACAGAAACCAGAGATTGTCATGGCTCAGTGAGGTGATGAGCTGACGGGTGGATGGCGCCCATTATCTTCACTTCTCAATCCAAGTTTTCCTGAAAAAACCACAGAGGGAGGAGAAGGTTCCAACCGAGCACAAGGCACAGAGGACCAGAAAAGGATTAGGACTGAAGAGCAAGGAAAGGAAGGATAATGTGAAAGATACTGCAGAGGTTTCAAAGAGCTAGAAAATAGTTTCCAGATTAAAAGACCAAGTTGTCAGTAGTTTAAAGCAACATCCAAGTTTAAACTTCTGTACAAGGCTATTCCATAAAATAACTGAAGTGTGAAACAAGTGACCAAAAGGAATTTACCTTTACTACATCTAGAATATTCAAGTTCAGCTGTTTCAACACATCTTGGAATTTCAAAATGTTTCAAGCCTTTGTTCGGCAAGCGTATCACCCACTACCCAGCCACCAGCCAGGCGAATCCGAGACGAAGTACAAGGGGAAATTGGTGCATGAAACCCAGCTTAACTGCTTCTACATCAAACCTGGAGGTAAGACAACATCACCCAGCTGTCTGCATGCAAAATGTACTGGTATATACCTGCCGGGATAAGTATTCACTTTTTATTGAAATAGAACAGTCTCTATAATGTATCAAACTTCACTAATAACTTAAAGTAGTGGTTGGGGAGAATGTACTGTGAAGTCTTGTATGTGTGATTCCCACTACCACAAGATAGATAATACTGGCAATTCTCAAATCTATGAGTTAAGTAGATTGACGGCTTCTCTTGGTAATATATTGTCTTTTGAGCATCTGTTAAACATTTCTTTTCCACTTCCACTTTGACATAAGAGGGAAAAAACAAAGGCATGTAAATATAAGGAACAAGAAAGAAAGAGGTTTGGTTTGGAGTTTATTTTAGACAAATAGGCAAAGAAGTTTTAAACTTACAATAGCCCAAAATATTAAATGCGTGTGTGTGTGTGTGGAGGGACTAATCTGAAAAAGTGTTATGCGAGAGGTTTCTAAAAAGCAACTTGATCTGTAATATTTTACTTTGCAGAAGAAATACATAGGCATTTATGTACATATTCACACTAGTCTGGGAACAGCTACCATTTCATACTATACAAGGAGGTGTGTATGAATTACGGTGTACACAGGTAGTCACATGAAAAGAACCTCTTTTAAAAAAAGTCATCTGTTCCAACTTGAACTCTTGAGCTTCACTGCATCATATGCCTATCTTATCTTGAAAAGATGTCCGGAATTCCCAGTGCTGGCAGTACACACTCAGCAGTAAATGTACAGACAAGCTAATATGTTGCTTATATGCTGACATCCATAAATGGGAAACAAAGACTGTGTTTAGCACATATACGCAGTGTTATACTCCTTCTATTCTATACAGAAACTCATCCGCAGGATGCCTGACATACGTATTTAATCCTACTCCATATACTCTGCCTTCCAATTTGTTTGTCCAGTAAGAAATACAGTTTCACCACACAAAAAAAATTACCAACCATCAAAAAAACTACATAGCTTTGTTATCTTAGCTCCTTAGCCTGTGTCTTCTCAGATAACATATAGTTTCTCTGACTTTTGGATTGGACTCTTCATTCCATATAACTGAAAAGCCATGTTAGGATTACTGCAATTCTCTTCATTATACCTGAGGGCTTTTTTACCACCTTCACAACAGAAACATCATAAGTGCAAAAAGATGGCTGCAGTCATCATAGTGATAGTTGCAAAAATCCACTTTACAAGTGCAATGCATTCTAAATTGTTTGCCTCTCGGTCAAAGACTTCCACAACAAGTGACATGGTTTTACATGTCAAAACTTGTATCTTTCATCTTAAGGCCTTCGCAACTGGCATGTATAATTTCAACTGAAAAACATATATTGTCTTTAAAGGAAAATATGAACAATAGGGCAGCCCTGGAAAAGATAAATTTTAAAATACTTACTAGTACAAACAATTTTGCTTTAAAAACAAGCTAACAAAAAGGGGTATTACAGTTATTCCTATAGTTTGTTTTGATTTTAATTTGAAGACAAAAAAATCTGAATCATGGGACTACATTTACACTCCACAATAAGCACAAAAAATCCCCAAGTACCCTAAAGTAGAATTAACTAATGACTGCTAATTCTAGAATAACGTAAATAATTTTGTTTGGATGGGGCTTCTGTAGGTCATTTAGTCCATCCTTCTGCACAAAATAAGGCTAGCTTCAGTGCAAGAGAGAGTTAGGAAAAGGAGAAATTATAATCAACTGCAAGTTACCACAGAAAAGTATTCTTTTATGGCCCTTTTAAGGTAAATTTCTTCAAGTAATTTGTATATATGCATACTTCTTTTCAGTAAATCATCCTGCCTGTTTCACTGCATTAAAACCCCATTCCTTTTTCCATAGACTCAAGCAGTTTTTAGTTACAGATTTAAAGACCAGACATGAAAACTTATTTCCACACTCTAGAACACGCAAGGCAAGCCACCACTAGACAGCATGATCGTGAATCACCTGCTTTGAGCCAGCACTGTTGCATATCCATCCACATCCAACTGCAAAATAACATTGTTATACCATCAAGTTACAATAATATTTTGGTATCTCAATAAGCAAGCATTAAGATTTTTAGGCATCCCTGAAAATTAAAATGAGACAGAAAGCACAAAAATATAATATAAAAATAGACATAGTTAATATTTATTTCTGAAAATGTAAACATCTATATCAGTTTATTATTTTTCTTGACATACTGAAGCAATTTTTTACCATCTTCCAAGTACAGCATAGACCACAAGACAAGGAACTACATGGGGAATGTAGTAGCAAATTAGTAATGCTTTTATAAACGTGTGTAAGAAGAGATAGTTTCTGAGTGTAGGCACAAGGAAGTCAGTAAACTGAGCGCTAGACATCACCTCACATGAAAAGAGAGTACCATCACTATCCATCTGATAATCAAGTTGCTTCCTACTAATATTTATTTGCTTCTCTTAAGAAAATTTGCATATAGAGGAATTACAAAACAGCTAAGTTGGATATAAACTGCAAAATAGGTTTTAAAAAAATCCAAAATCCCCAAACAACAACAAAAAAAGCATTCACCATGACAAAGCTTATGCTGCAACCTTAATTTTCTGGGTTTAGAATCAACTCTTTCTACAACATTAATGTATTTTCAGTATGTATGTTTTCCTTTTAAAATTTGAAAAAGAAAAATAATATCTATGCTTAACAGTTGTTAGCATTCCAACTCTCTCAGCAAAAACGAGGTTTTTAAGGTCAATAACATGCAGGGAAGATAATCATGACCTCTGCTGCTGTTCTATCTTGTTGGAGGCACGATGAATTTTTATAATGCTGATCAAAGAGGATAAAGTGAAATGGGAAGAAGAAGTGATTTGTTTATTTCTCCAAAACAAGAATGTCTCAAAGGACAGAACCTCAGGTAAAACACAAACACTGGTATTCTAAATAAATGGCAATAGTCAGTTCAGGAACTGACTAATTTTTTTAAAAAACTGACTATTTAAAAAAAAAAAAACCACAAAAACTCCCAACTTTGGCCAAAGCTGTTTAGCAAACAACATGCTGAGAAGAACATACCTCTAATGATGGCAAAGCCCTTCTGCCAAAATTACTTTAACTTTCTATAGTCTGAGCTTTCAGTTTTCAAGCACTTCTTTCATTCAAAATTGACAAATATTTTTCAGAGAGCTTTAAACTATGACAAAACATGCAGGTTCTAGCACACCAGAATAATAATTTTGCAATAGAACTTAACCTTGAAAAAATGTAAGTTATTCAGCTGTGACAAAAACATTGTATTTTGCTTAATGATACAGCAAAAGCCATAGAACATTTCTGAATCAATAAACCGCTAAATTTAGAGAAAAATAACACAAATTAAAATCAGTTAAAATCAGTTAAAGGTATTTGCTTCAAAATTCAAATAAACAAATGAGCATTTGAGGAACAATCAATGGAATATGCATTTCAATTTACTGTGTTAATCCTGTTGTGGGCTATTTTGGTTATTGAATTAGTACTATATGTTAACAGGTAGGAGGCTGATAAATAAGGCTCTCCTTTTTTTAAACTGATGTTTTTAATAAAACCAAGAAAAAAACAGAAACTCTATTACATTGTAAAAACAAAGCCTGGAATATCTATTTTGCCTGTCTCAATTAAACAATTGAGTAATTGTTTGTCAACATTTTACAATCACTTGTCCCCAAGCATATACTTGGAAAAGAAATTAATATGTAAATAACTACTATCTACAGGGGAAAAGAATCCCAACTCACAAAACACAAAACTTATGCTACTTCTTTGGACAGCTGGCAAACTTTCCTCATCCCACCATCTACTAGACATTTTTGCAGTGTGGGAATCTGGGAAAATAACACCAAATTTTCAGGGTTCTGATAGACATATGATGGCAAGTTAAACCAGACAACTAAAACTAGTGTGAAGTTAGGTATCTATGATGCATGCCTAGACAGTTTTACCAAACTCAGGCATGTCTAGTCTGCTTTTGTACCACTTCCGTAGAATATGCCACATCTGACTAAAAAGTTTTATTCCGTTCCAGTCCTACGAGATGACACGATCTCGCTACAAATGCATCACGAAAGTCAGAAATGAAAAGTACCTTCCATGCCAAAATTGTTAAAGAATCTTGTTGGAATATTAGTTGATCTGTCATATAATTTATTTCTTTGCATGCTATAGCAAAAAAAGCATACAATTAACCTGTATCAGATCATTGTCATATTTAGCATACCATAGGTAGGATTTCCTAATTTTTTCTGGTAGTTGAAATGCTCAAGGTGAAGCTACCTTTGAGATATGTAACCTCATAGTCACGAAATTCTCTGTGTCCTAGAAACGTGAAAAACAGTATTCAGTGATGAAATAATAAATTAGTCAACTCAGGAAGTAATTCACTGACCCAGCATATACCAATATACACTTGGTACAATACAGAGTTCGGCATAGCTGTGAGTAGATTATTACATAGCTGACCAGTGCCAAAAGGAGAAAATGAAGTTATTTTAACCATTGATTTACAATTATGCATTTCTTCTGGCCTCCCTTATATTAATCAGCATCAACTCTTAAGCAACAGGCTCTAAACTTTGTCACAATAAATATCACCAAAGATGAAGGAAAAAAGTAGTAAATATGTAGCTAAGATTACTTAAACATAGAACCTTGTAATTTAAAAAAAAAACTTAAAATCTTTAGATGATCTAAACAAAATCAGAACTACTGTGTTGCACTGAGAAAGAAAGTATCTAAGATTGTAGCTAACTATCTAAGTTTAAGGGTCACTTTGAAAATATCTCGTTGATCCGTAACCTTTCTGTTTCTTGGTGGACAAGGATTTCTGTTGACATTAAAAACTGTAATTTGAGCTTCCCTCCTGGCTTGGAAATGAATAATGCTAGCTCTAACTTAAGACACTTCACAAACTACATTTTTCTATGATGTAGTGGATCAGTGTAAACATTGTCTGGCACGGATCCCAAATTCAGCCTGAAAAGTCCTGGGATTAGACTGTAGGTGTCTGCAACACAGTGTTTAAACAGTACTTCAACTTTAGATGAATAAGACCATATAGAAGATAGAAGAAATGCGGAAACTAATAAAACAAAAAGATAAAAGTGTTACTTTTCTTACTTAATATTCATAAAACTTACATTTGATGTGCAGAATTTCAAAAAGCTTTATCTACTACAACCGCATACTGCATGTAAAACAATCTTTACAAAATGATACCTATAACATGACCAAATGTTGGCAGACTTGTCCATTACAGAAGTACCAAGAACATATATTTTAGTCTGCATGCTACAGCTGGCCACAGATACTCAGCTGTACCGAAATGGTTTCAACAAACATTAAAAATATCAAAAGAAACAAAACACTTGGCAGGACTTCTTAATAACTCCAAATGCTTGCTTTTGCATTTTTCTGAAACTTACATTGTCACAAACCCCAAACATAAGTCCTGGGAAAGTAATATACCAATTAGAAAACCAGAGGAAGCTCTACTAGTTCTGTTACATCTAATAAGAAGCTATCTATGAAGAGCAAGAAGTAACCAAGTCAAACAAAAGGTTAAAAAAAAAACAACTTGTTTCCAGATCCTATTAAGTACTACTGCCTTAAAACCGTCCACAGCTATTTCTGAGTAGTCCTTGTTAGTATCTGGAAGGAGAAGGTAATAGTATAAGATCAGGGCCTTAAATAAAAAAAACAGTAATATAATAATTATAATAATAAAATAATTATAAGTTCTATAATAAAGCAAAACACAAGGAAAATATTCGTCAAGGAAATTCAAGACAAATATTCAGAATCCTGTCTGGATGAGACCTCAGTCAAAACATATACTTGGTGTTGAGGAGATGCCTTTTTTTTTTTTTTTCTTTCCAGAAAAGGCTTTGAAATACACAGTAAGGAAGAAAGGGCTAGAGGTATCTGCATCTCAGGGGAGAAATCGCCATGTGAACGATCTGTAGACACCTAAGAAAACCTGGAAAAGTCAAACAAGTTGTTAAATAACTCTTCTTCTATGGGTCCATAATGCCAGTTTTCTCTGGAAATGTACATTTTCATGAAAATCTGAAAAAAATCCCATTTTTCCTCTGAAGTATCAAGACGTTCTGTATTCCTGAAGAGCTAATGATTAAGTCTTTTAAGAGTATTTTAGGAAGATAGATAAATCCAGGTCTGTCCTGGTATTGGCTGGGATAGAGTTTGTGGAGTCTCCTTCTCTGGAAACCTTCAAAACATACCTGGACGAGTTTCTGTGTGACCTAAGTTGGCCCTGGGGGGTTGGACTAGGTGATCTTTTGAGGTCCCTTTCAACCTTTGATTCTGTGATTCTCTGATTTTCTTCCTAGTAGCTGCTACATGTCTGTGTTTTGTATTTGTGCAGACAAGAACATTCACAACACACAGATATTTTAGTTAGTGCAAACACTGCTCAACGTGGTGTCAAAACCTTTTCTGCTTCTCACTCTACTCTGCCAGCAATTGGGCGGGTGGGGCACAAGAAGCTGGGAGGGAGAAGCATGGTCAGGACAGTTGACTTGAACTAGCCAAAGTTCTATTCCATACCATAGAATGTCATGCTCAGTATTAAACTGGGGGAGTTGGTGGGGAGGAGTAGATCACTGTTGAGGGAGGCATCTGTTAGCGGGCAGTGAACAACTGCATTGTTCAGCACTTGTCGTTTCTCAGGTTTTATTTCTCTTTTTTGTTATATTTCTTTTTGTTACTATAAAATTATTCCAGATTTTATTATTACGGTTATTAATCTATTTTATTTTAGTTAGTGAATTTTTCTTAATTCAACCCATGAGTTTTACTTTTGTTTCTTGATTCTCCTCCCTATCCCACTGGGAGGTGGGGGCAGTGAGCAAGTGGCTGCACAGTGCTTAGTTGCTGCCTGGGATTAAACCATGACAGAGTAACATATCCCTATACCTGGAACATATCTGATACTAACTGAAATCTTAAGTTAGTGGATCTTTTTTTTTAGGGAAGCACACATTAATCTTCTTTTAAGACAATAAAATTCTCAAATTAAATAATATGTATAGATTTACCCATGGTTAGACCAAACAGCTAAGAGTGGTGAAAGTCAGACCCGCAGACCCAGGCTGAAGGGGACTTTATAAAACCAGGAGTACACTGGCTGGGAATCTTGTTATTCCTTTTTCCATGGTTACACTCAAGGGAATGACACAGTAAAGAGTGCTATGAGGTTAAGAAGCTATCAGATCCTGTGTCTGAGAGATCCTAAACTGAAAGGTATTACTTTCACATTGCCACCAGCGAATCATCAGTGTAGGTGTTTCAGGTTCATCCCAGCCAGCAGCTCAGCTCCACACAGCCACCTGCTCCTTTCCCTCAGTGGGACGGCGAAAGAATTAGAAGGGTAAAAGCAAGAAAACTTGGGCGTTGAGAATAAAGACAGTTTAACAGGTAAAGCAAAGCTGTGTGCACAAGCAAAGCAAAATTAGGAATTAATTCACTGGTTTCCATTAGCGGGCAGATATTTAGCCATTTCCAGGAAAGCAGGGCTTCATCATGTATAATGATTACCTGGGAATACTCCAAACATCCCCCTTTCCTTGTTCTTCTCCCAGCTTTTATTGCTTAGCACACCATCATATTATGTGGGGTGGCCCCTTAGTCCACTGGGGTCAGCTGTTCCTGCTACATCCCCTCTCAAATTCTTGTGCACCTCCTGCCTACCTGCTGGCAGGGCACCCAGAGAAATACAAAGGCCTTAATGTTGTGGACAGTCCTGCAGAAACTTATCTAAAAGAACCATTGCTTGGACAGAAGTCTTCAGAAAAGAATCCTTCTGAATTTTGCTGTTGCACAAGTAACCAAAACGCCCCAAACAACTTACTTGAACACAGCCCCACTGCTTAGAAGCACACTAGTACTTTCATTTGACACCTTGCAAATGTAAATGTTGACATCTCAGTGAACAAGTGGCTTATGCCTTCCCAAAACTCTCAATTTTTCTATTAAAAATCCCAAACAAATGAAAGTTTAGTAAGTCTATAGTAATCAGACTAAAGACTGTCTTACTTCATGTTAGCAGTTACAATGATTAATTACTCTTTATACCAATTGTCTCAACAAAAAGGAAGAAACTTAATTTCAAAATATTAAGATATTTCAAGATATTAATATATACGTACATAAACTCCTAATGGAATTCCAAAATTACATTTAGAGAGATTACATATATATAGGAAAGGGTCTTCAAAAATCACACAGGATAAATAGGTCTCATGGTATTTCATATCCCAATGTATGGAGATACCTGCATTGCTTTTCAGTTGCTTCAGGAACTGGAGTTCTTTATCAGCCTATCAAACACTCTCAAAAAAAAAAAAAAAAAAAACCCAAACCTTTCATTTAGGTTATTTAAAACGTTCTCTATCGTTTCTACCACATAGGGCGTGTGAACAACAGGATTCCCTCTTGATATACTTTCCAACTCCAAATTAGTTTATGAAGTAAAAAGGTCTAGCACATTCTCAAACGGGGCTGCTTTGTATGCCACAAATTTCCTCTGCTTTTAGCTTGTCCAGAGGGAACACTTCTGCATCACAGTTTACATAAAACACTTTTGCAATCTGCATTTATGCATCAAGCACAAAGTCTAGATGATACTGCAGCTCTGCTTACAAGTACAGACATAAACCTCATATTTATAACTGCTCATTCTCATATAATCACACATTGTAACAATCTGTATGTCTACCTGCATGCAGAAGTACACCTTATTCATGTCTTCCACTTCTTTCTGAATTTGCCTGACACTTGCTAATTCTTGTATAAGTCTAATCACACAAGATACAGAGCCCAAAGTAATAACTTTATCTTTCATTTAGGTATGAATTAGGCTCAACGCTATGTTGTCATTACCCCTAATAGTCGAGAAGAAACTTGCCTTCCAACTTGCTGTAAGGACAGCAGATTGGAGCTGGGGCAGAAGACAGGGCTTGAATTGGCTGCATTTGTCTGTTTTTATGCAAAAACCAAGACTAAAAATACTGCTTCAATCTTCAGTAGATTTGCTTCCTGGCAAGACTTCCCAATACGGGCTGGGGTATACTCAGAACACACACCATATCTCTGTGAGCCTCTACACCCACTACATACACACAATCATAAAAAGTGCACTATTCATCAGTTCAACGAAGAGATTACTGTTAAGCAGATTCTAATACTTCCTTTAGAAGAGTGCCACTGAGTGACTCTTTCAGCATGTCAAAAAGCAAAATGGATTCCTTCAACTGTAACTGTTGACCAGGTAGTTTCAGCCCTTGAAAGCTTCAGACTAATAATTTGGAAGAGGAGCTGATTTTTACAGAACTTAGCACAACATATCACATACTTACATCTGGCATTCCTGTACAGTAAAAAAGGGTCCTGCAGCTGGAAATCAAGGTCTTTAGTAATAGGCTCTGTTCGATTTTCCATGCTCAGTCTGTTCATAATTGTGAAACCATGTCTTGGAGAAGCTGATCTGAAAATTATCAAGTAGAAATCAGAAATCACATCAAGTCAAGGAAAAAGAAATTACTCACATTTGCTGTACAGTTCTCAAAAAATGTATTTTTTATTTCTAAGAGATACTACAAAAATCTAACTTCGTTGCCAAGGAAATAACAATTGACTCTTGTATCATTCCATGCAATCCTCTTAAACGTATCAAAGCTCTGCATTACCTATGAGAAATAACAGAAGCATTATTGGTCTCACAATAGCTATAGAGAGTATGCAATACTACAATCTGAAGTCCAGTGACTCAGTCACAGCATCAACATATTTACATGTCCAGTTTCCACTTCAGATTATAAGGTCTATGACTTCTGAACAGGCAAGATGTTACAAAATTTTTGTACAAAATTTTTTGTACAAAATTTTGTCCCTGTGCATCAGCATCACATTACCCAACCATCACCATCTACCCTACAGTTTGGTGCTGGAACAGAAAATGGCAATTGGAAGGATACAGTCATGGGCCACAGCAAGTGTAGTTTTTAACACTCAGGTTAACTATTGCAGACAGTAACAACCATCCCACACAAGATTTTCAAAATCATCTAAAGTATACGAACAAAACACACTGGAATGGGTTGAGCAGAGTAGTTGTGGATGCCCTGTCATTGGAAGTATTCAAGGTCAGGCTGGATGGCGCTTTCATCCTAGTGTGGCAGGGAGGTTAGACTAGATGATCTTTAAAGGTCCCTTCTAACGCAAACCATTATATGGTTTTATGACTAAATCATTATGCTCACGCATGCGGGTTACAATTCAACTCACTTAGATCATCAGTGGGAATTGCTAAATTGACTGTGATCCTGACAGGAGATATTACTTTGCAAACAAGTATAGCAATAAAGGAAAAGATGATGGCTAAACGTTCGGGGAAAGTGCCATCTCTGGTGCTTGCTGCTGGGTGGGCTTCTCTAGGACATGCAAAGCACAGCAACCTACATTACAGGATTGGAGTCAACACAAAATTAAACAAAAGTGAAACTCAGAACCTTGTTTGCAATCAGTACTCCACTTAAACAAAAAAAAAAACCACAAAAAAACCCAGTCCACTTCCACTGGTGTTCACCCAGTTGGAAGTCTGATCTGCTAAGATGAGATAGGTGATAAATAAGTCAGCTCAAGTAAAATGTTCACATTACTTGATATTGTCACCACAACAATGAGAAGCAACAAAGGCAACACCACCAGTCTCCAACCTAAGGTCTCTTGGCAATGTTTTTTTTCCCACAAGACTATGACTACCCACAGAAAATTTAAGTTAAAACTGACAGGGAGGGCAATGTGTGATATTACTCGCAGCCTGTTCCACACTGCTGGCTATAGGGCAGCCAGAGCAGCAGTTTCTGCTGTTAAGTGAAAACTCCCTCAGCCAACAAAAAGAATAGCAAAGGATCATAGATCCTCAAAGTAACGGGTTACGTGTTGTCAGTTCTGGAGTTTTAAAACCAACATACCAGAGAACTACTACTTGTGTTTTGTGGTATGAACTAGCCAATTCCATCTACCCCTAGCACAACTAACAGCTAGTTCTTGTCTCTCAAGGGGGGAAGGGGGGCTGTGGCAATTATGCACGCATCTTATCTCCATTTACCTGGAAGCAGCTTAGAAAACTGCTTTTACAATTTCTACTGATGGTGCAAAAGAGCTCAAAAGATTAAACTCAGCATTCCTGCTTCACACAAAACTCACAGCCTCTTGGGTGTCCCTGTTACTTCACACATACATCTCTTGCCTTCTCAAAACAATCTCTGGCTTTCGCAGTTCTCCTACCAGATCCTCATCAACAGAAACACAAAAGAGATACTTTCTGCATTGTTGCCCTGGCCCAGCAGCTACTGCAAGAATCTGCTTACTGTACCATTTTCTGTTTGTAACAATAATCAAAGGGGAAATGCTGGGTCATTAATTTAAAAACCCAAAAGTAGGGCAGGCTTCACAACAGGTCTAAGGTACGTGTTAGAATAAATGATGCAACCAATGCTTTGAAAAGCCACAACCAGAGCTGCTGCTAAAAGAAAACATTAAAACTATCCAAAAAGTTGGATGAGGGATGCATGAAAAACGAAAAATCAGACATTAGTATAAAAGTTCCCTAAGTTAGGAACACAACACTTTGTAAGTTCTACCATTCCCTTACTTTAAGAAATACCTTTATTTACTTTACTAAGTGTTTTTTGTTCAGACACCTTTTAAATTGCAAATGCTATATCCTACTTAAAACATCATGGCAGATTTCTATGGTTTACCCATATTGAGACTTAAATCACGTTTGGAAGTGTTACCCAAACACAAGGTTATGTCTCCTTCCCAGTGTTTTCTTCCTCACATTTGCTTCTTGCTAATTTCAGGGGTTTTTCCCCCTTGAATATGGAGCAGCATTTTACTTCATTCAGTCACGCTCCGTCCCAGTTAGCTTTTCCACATGCACAGGTTTCACCTGCAGGCTTTATAACTTAATGTCCTCACCTTGTGTAAACAAACAGCGTTCCCTCCACATCAGTCTTCTCCTGAAGAAAAGGAAAGTCAATAAAGTTGCAATCAGGGCAGTGTTTTGCTATCAGCGAGCCCCTCATCTCTGTTTCACCGACACCATCAATCACGCCTCTCTCACTTAAGCCATGGAAAAATAACTAACCCCAGCTCCATTGCTAGTGGCCAGAGACTACAGCTAGCACAGGTCACCGTGCTGCTGACATGACCTCTACGACAAGACAGGAAAAAGAGTAAAGGCTCAACACTGTGCTGGGTTAGCTTTCTGCCATGCCCAAGTGTAACAGGTCGGCCAGACGCAGGGAGAAGAGTTTCCCCAACAGCACCTGCCTTCCAGGGTGATGGTCAGGATGAGGAGAGAGGAACCACAGAGAAAGCAGATCTGGCAAATTCTTCAAACACAGCTCCTAAACCTGACTAGTCAGCAAACCAAGAGCTCCCTAGAAATAGCCGGAACATTATACTACCAAAAGGCTCCCCATGTTAATGATTTCCTCCCCTCCGTGCTTTAAATAACCTTGTGTTTGCAATTCCAACACTCTTTTGTAAGAGTTTGGGTTCCGTTACAGACATGTGGGTAGTGGAGGGGCTCCTGAGGCCCTGGGTCAAACACATCTTTAAAGCCTTGCCCAGCAGGCTGAAACTCTTTACAGCCCCGTGAGCCCTTCAAAACCCACTTCTCAGGCCCCACAGGGCTTCTCACGGCAGATGAGGAGCGGCTGAGCCGGGCACCATCCCTGACCCAGCTCCCCGCGGGCAGGGAAGCACGCCGGGACACCCTGAGCATAGCCCTCGGCGCCACCCCCCGACCCCTTCACCCCCGCGCACACCCCGGGGTGCGGGGGGCAAGGGAAGGGGGCGGGGCCTCGGAGCCGCTCGCCACGCCCCCTTGTGGGCGGGACCGCGTCTCGCCCCGCCCCGCCCCGCTCGTCGGGAGGGCGCGGCCTCACGTACCCACTCGTTGGCGCGGTGCCCAAAGGTGTAGAGCGCCACCTGGCTGGCCACGTCCACGATGCTGCTGATGTAGGGGTCGTGCTGCTGTAGCGCCGCCAGGCTGATGTCCAGCCCCTTGCCCAGCAGGGCGGCTCCGGCCACCGCCGCCGCCGCCATTTTGCCTCCGACAACAACACTGGGTTCCTAGTAGGCACAACCAATCCAACGCCGAGAAGAAGGGTGGTGGCTCCCACCTTCGCCCCGCCCCACCCTTCCC
>WBNH01005092.1:0-106023 GCA_013401255.1 Urocolius indicus | reverse complement strand
CCCCGCCCGGTCGGAGCGCGAGTGAGCGGACGAGTCGGAGCCCAGCCTCCTCAGTCGAGTGCCGAGCGCTGCCGTCTCAGGATTGTTGCCGTTGGCGACGGGGCAAGCCGAGGCGCGGGGACTGAGGCGGCCCGGCCCCGGCGCCGGGAGGCTGGCCAGAGTTAACAGGGCTACCTGTAAGCGCCTCCAGCTCTTTAAGGACGTGCGTGCTCACTCCTGCGTGCCAGGCACCGCGCGCACGGCCCTCCCACAGCGGGAGAAGTTGGTTGGGGTCAATGAGTGTGCACTGTGTTTGCTGTCCTACACTCACAGGCTTCTGCATAGACCTTAAGGGAAGAAGAACAGGAGTGCAAACTGAACCATCCTACAACCCTTGTGTGTGTGTGTGTGTGTGTGTGTGTGTGTGTATATATATATATATGCAGACACACATACGTGACAAGTAGCTGAAACATAAACAAGCCCACTATGATACAGAGATACACAAACAGCAGAGGAACAGATGGACAAGACCATGAATTCTGTTGCCATATTTTCCTGTCAGACACACAGATTTATTACTAATCTATAGATACCAACAGTTTACAGCAAACGCACGAGCTTTATGTGGCATGCAGACAAACTCAGTACGTGCATCTATTTAAAAGATTTTCTAAACTGTCCACACTGAACCTCCTATGAGAGCAAATCATATTTTTTTTTTGCTTTATCACTTCAGACTGACATAGCAGTTTTTGAAGGAGTTAGCCACTTTCATATACAGAAGCAGTAGGATGATATATTTCCTTCCAGAGAATGGGATACCATAGAAGAACTAAAGGCAAATGAAACCTTGTTGGTTTGACATATCCCCAACACAATGTTTTTAAAAGAAAAGTAGCTGGACATAGGAGATGGAGACTGACGTTTTGTTTTCTTCTCTCCTTTTCGCTCTAGGCCAGATGGAGCCTGTGGGATAGAGTGAGCAGTAGCATCTGCTCTGAGAGCAAATAGGCAAGCCCAGATGAAAAAGCTTCCATAGGGTGAAATGGGGATAGGAGAGAATGGAGAGACAGCAAACCGAAGATTCATGATATTAAATGTAGAGACAATGAGTCTCTTGAGTTAGTAATGGGCATGCTCTAAGGAAGGACACAGAGACTGTACTTTGGGACTCGGGAGACAACATGTAGGTTTTGTTGTAGCCCAGAAGGCCACTAAAAATTATGTTACTAAAAATAAGGATCTACTGCTTGCTCTGCAAGCATATAGTGGGAGAGGAAACCTCTAGACATACCCTTTTATTATAATCCATCTCACTCTTAGTTTATCTTTTTTGAAAGCCACTTTGTTGTAATGGAGCACATCTTCAGAGTTTAGAAATGTTTGAGTGTTTTGGTGTGCACGTGGTAGAAAAATGGCTCTAGGCAGTTCCATTGCAAAGCTCTGACTTACAGATCCTGTAACAGCAAGGAAGATATATAGGCTCATGGTAGACAAAGGAAACTGCTCTCCTAGGTCTGAAAATGACCTGAGTAGAATGTTAAAAAAAAAAAAATAATGGTAAGTAGGAAATGCAAGTCATGTTGCTCAAATAGTGAGCTGATGCACAATCATTTATTTTTGCTGATTAGATAGTCCTCAGTTCCCCATCAGGTACACCTAACCATGTTCCTCCTCATGTGCTTGAGTTTCTCATCACCATCTTGTCTCCAGTTCTTTGGCAATTCTTCTGCTTATAAAAAGTCCCAACTTGTTGCCAAGGCATAGGATTGGCAAACACTTGGAGTCCCACTCCTGGAATTTCCCTTTTAGATGCCTTTGCTCCCTGGTCCTGTTTTTGTCTGGAATGGAGTTAATTTTCTTCCTAGCAGCTACTATGGAGCTATGTTTTGGATTTATGCTGGAAACAGTGTTGATAACACAGGGATGTTCTGGTTATGGCCTAGCAATGCTTACACAGAGTCAACGCCTTTTCTTCTTCTCACTCTGCCCTGCCAGCAAGTGAGCTGGGAGTTTTATATGCTCAGCATATAACACTGGAGGAAGAAGGAAAGGGGAGACATTAAGAGTGATGGCATTTGTATTCCAAGTAACTGTTATGTGTGACAAAGCCCTGCTTTCCTGTAGACAGCTGAACATCTGCCTGCTAGTGGGAAGCAGTGAATTAATTCCTTGTTTTGCTTTGCTTGTGTGGGCAGCTTTTGCTTTACCTATTAAATTGTCTCTATCCGAACCCAGAAGTTTTCTCACTTTTACCCTTCCCATTCTCTTCCCCATACAACTGCAGTGTGGTAAAGTGGTGAGTGAGCATCTGTGTGGTGCTTAGTTGCCAGCTGGGGTTAAACTGTGACATCCCTCCAACAATAGTACAAAAAAGGTGCTCTGCTTTTTTGTTTGTTTGGTTGTTTTGTTTTGTTTTTTTTTTTCTGGAGGAGCAGTCATGGGGAAAGGGTATTACAAAGTCCCATAAGGAAGAGTGTGTTACAGAAACTGTATTTCAAAGGCTATTAATTTGTACTGAAAATAGTTAGTCATAACTGTTATCAGGTAGGAGAAAGCAGTATACAGAATTTAGATGTATTGCAGCCCTGTTTCAACTGAAAAAAAACATTTGACGCAGGACTGAGGTGTCTTTCAACTTTCACAACTTAGTTTCTGTTGTTGCCCCTTTTGTCAGAACAAGGAGTAATCAATACGTGAAGCCTTGCATGTTTGTTAAGTTACGGTGACAGACTGGCTCAAATCTGCCTCCTGTGCCCTTCTATTGACATAGATTACAGAGTGTCCTCTCTCCTTGGGCTTCATAGAAGAACACCCAGCTGTGAGCTTAGGTACACTGAAACAAACCTGACAGCAATTTTTCTTGTCTGTTTTCGGTGCCCTGTTTATGGATGTTTCTTTAGAACTACCTCCCTCCTGGATTACTGTGTTGCTTTCTAATGTAGCTGGATGGACGGTTCCCTAGCCTGTGTTTTGAGTCAGTGAACCTGTCAAGCTTCTGATCAGGCTTTTTTATATTTTTCTGTTGCACTATGAGGTAGCTTTCTGCTGGTTCCAGCTGTTTTGCTACATAAGTGGGGTGTAATTGCTCCTTCCATTTAGCCTGAAGTAAAGGTGCTTAATAAAGCCATTAGTTCTGCCCAGCTTTATGAGATCACTTGATAGTAGACTAAGAATTTCCAGTAAAACAAGATCTTGTTAAGAAGAGAAACACTGAATCTAAAAAGTTAAGGATGCTTTATCAAAAATGTCACATCTTAAAAAGATTGATTCTTTAAACTGCAGTTATTTGCTTACAGTCAGTAATCCATAATAACTATCAGAGTTAGAATCACTTTAATTTGTTTATGAAACAAATAATTTTCTAGCTTTCAAAATGCCATAATTCCATGAAGTATATAATTAGAATGCCACATTTTTGTCTTCCACCCACCTGAATACCATTATTTTTAAAAAACCCCACACCTATGCTTTTGTCGTGGTATGAAAGGCATTTTGTGTAGGTAATATCCAGACCAATTTAAGGGAAAATACGTGCAGCATGATGTTCTTAAGGTCTCCATTAATAATAAGCATTAAGATGGTTAGGCCAAAGTGTTTCAGAAGTGTTCAAACAGATATTAAACCTTCACATTCAAGAATCTGTGGCACTTGTTAAAGACTAAGCCATGACACTTAACAGCAAATTACCAACACTTGGGATACGATTTTATATGAGTATATTTGGTGGTAGTGCTGGGCATATGCAACCCCTGTTCCAGGTCACAGCCATTCAGTCCTGTCATTCTGGCACCTTGGTACTATACTGGCACGAGTGCGTATGTGGCCACAGTGTGAACCCGTCAGACTGGAGAAATGAACTGACTGGAAAACAAGAATTCATACTGATGCGGAGATCATAGCCTTGACTGACTGCTTTCCTACCTGCTCACATCCAGTTCTTTCTATTTTTTTTTTTTAAATGAACAGCAGGAACCACTTGAGAAAATATAGTGTTGAACACCTCATTTGCTTCACTTCCTTACCTCCTTGGCCTCCTTGGAGTTGCTGTTGCAGGGTAGTTGGCTTTTCTTTTTTATTCCTTCCCTAATATTGCCATAATTTTCCTTTCACTCTGATTAGTGGCATCAATGCTGCCCCTGCTAGTAGAAAGGGCGGTGAGGCAGCACTAATAAGCTCCTCTTACTCTTCCCAGGAACACTTGAGTGTCTTTGTGTGTGTTTTTTTTTTATTCCAGCACGCTGGCTTCCTGAGGAACAATGGCTTGCTCAGCCAATACCTTAGCTGGAGGAGAGCTAAAGGAAGTTTTTCTACTCTTGTTAATTGAACTATGTTTTTTTATTTCTAACTTCTTATGTAGAAATTCTTCTGGAGTGAAGAATTCTTTTTGATTTAACTTTGGTCACTTTTCAATGGACATAATCTGAGCTGAAAAAGAAATTTATTATCAGGAAAAGTTGATTTGAGGAGGAGGAGGAGGGGAGAGGCTGTACCAATATAATTGCATTGAATTACAGTGTTATACAGAAAAACCTCCAACTTTCTTATGTACATTTAATCACTTAAAATTCCAATTTTTGTCAGAGTTACATTTGCAACATTTTAAATGACTATATGATTTTAGTATCTTATCTTTCAGTAGAGCAGAAATGAGAAAATGATAAACCTAAAAAAGGCTTTTGTACATGAGAGATATTTTCCCAGCTATACTAGTTGATAAAATAGAAGATGTTACCTTTATCGGTAAACTTTGCCTGACTTCTATGACTATACAGTTGTGAGTACAATTGTCAGATATCTCAGATGGAATTAAATTTGACCAGTGATGTCAAGGACAACAAGAAAAACTTCTGCAGGTATGTGGGTGATAAAAGGAGGACTAGGAAAAATGTGGGCCCTCTCTGTGAGGAAATGTGAGACCTGGTTACCTGGGACATGGAGAAGGCTTAAGTGCTCAATGAGTTTTTGGCCGCAATTTTCGCTAGCAAGTGCTCCAGCCACACTGCCCAAGTCACAGAAACCAAAGGTAAGGACTGGGAGGAGGAAGAACCACTGTGGGAGAAGATCAGGTTTGAGACCATCTGAGGAACCTGAAGGTGCACAAGTCTATGGACAATAGGAGGTTACTGGTGACAGCCAACATGCTGATAACGTTCTAAACATACATTGTTGATGTTCCAGCTATAAAAAAAGAAAAAATACTGTCAAAACTATCTGACTTTCTTCACCTTCTTTATTTAACATAGCAGAATTTACTGACTTGCTTCAGTAATATTTCTCATAAGGTTTAACTTTACAATTCCTTTTCTTTCACCCCCATACTATTTCAATTACAGTTTAAAAAAAATGACACTGGATATTATCACGAGAAGGCAACTATTTTGGGCCAGTATGCGAGTTCTTCAGTAATTTTGTTACCACAACTATATGTACTTACAATCAATAAAATATTGTTGATAGCCTTTGCCTTAGTGCTATCCTGATAAATGCCATAAACTCTTTTGATCCAACAGCTTCATTCTTTACATAGGTGATTGGCTAGACAAACCACCAAAATGCTGATGAGGATAGGGCATTCCTGCTATTTCCCATAGGTTAATAAGATACAATAGTAATTATATCTTACCTAAGATAATACCATTCCAACCACATCTTTCTGGTAATCACCATTTAATTTGACAGATTCAAACACCTGTAGCTCTAAGAGAGCGATTTTCCAACTAGTTACAGAGCAGATGGCCTCATTTAATTAATTCCTAATATGAAACGTTCCATTAGATAATTACATTGTCAGGACCTCATTTTTACACCTCACCTGGCATAGGAGACCTTGCCATATTAAGGAAATGGAGTCATCACAAAGATGTGCTACTGTTGCTGCTGTGAAGAAGCTGGTAATCAGGCTGCAGGAGTGCTCTGAATTCTAGAGAGTTACAACAGATAAATGATAATATAAAGAAGGATCTTAAATGTTAAAATAACCAAGTAAGTAAAGTGGTGTTTCGGCCTCATTTTGCATTTTTGATAGCTGCTTTTGAAAATTACCATGGAGAAATTCTTGTGGTGCTCATGGCTATTTCATATCTGCTCCTGCAGGCAGTAAGAGCTTGTAAAGGTTCTCACAAATGTATCTTCTCCAGTTAAAGTTAAGCTTAAAAGTTACTCTGTGTGTCTTTTAATGTGAGATCACCTAAACTCATACTAGCATGAGTTTTACATTTTGGTATGACGCTTTGAGTGATAATTTTAATTGTTACTGGCTTTATGTGGTTAGCAAATATTAATGAGATATTTGTTTTAAAGTAAACTTCCTTTCAAACTGAAAATTTTCTTTCATTATGTACCATGTTGCAATAAGGTTCCACAATTATCCCTGTGCTTTAAGTGCAATTACTTGCTTCTTCCTGAAACTGAAGAATACTTCATTTTTATTTTCTTTCTACATTTTGATTATTATTTGTGTTGCTCTTAGGGTTTGTGGGTATAGGAAAAAAGGTCTGGGCTGAAAAAGGAGCTCAGATTTGTGTGACTGTACCAGAAGATAAAACTTGATAATATTTGAAGTGTTGCCTTTGGAAACAATGAATGCAATCTATTTCTGGTTTTTTAGGAGGGATGAATTTGGGCAAAGGCACCTTCCAGCAGGCAATCAGTAGAAGATTTAAGCACTTTGAATGAGATTTTGAAGTTGAAACTATAAAGGAATTAGCACCACAAACCTCCAGTGTGTATCTGAGTTTGGGTTTATTACACTTGTGTGAATTTGTTTCCCCTGGTGAATTCTGAGAGTTGTGAAGGCGTTTGGCAGTCCCTCTCCTACAATCCGATTTTGTCATTTTCTGTTGATGCTGTGCTATATCTTCTGTCAGATTAAATTTATAGGCATATTACCTTACTTGACAGAAACATGAACTACATAGATTTTTTCAAAGAAAAATTTCCATAAGCAGTAACGGGCTGAGATTTCTTTCTTCCTTATTTTTCCTACTAGTTTGCCTAAATCTGTTAATTTTATTATCATTCTAAATTAATCTTAAAAATACAATCTTCAGTTTAACTTGCTTTGTGATCTACTTAAGCACTACAAATCCCAACAAGACTGTAAAAATTATAACAGGCTCAGGACATTTTTGTTAGGTGTTTTTGTTGTTTACTCTTGACTTATTACTCAACTTCAAGGGAAGACCTTTCTGTAACAGTTTTGCATGGCTTTGGAGGGAGTTTGGTTATTAACAAGTTAGAGAATATAATGTATTTTATGATCTCAGAATCGCAGAATGGTTCAGGTTGGATGGGACTTGTAGAGGTCATGTTGTTTGACTTCCTCAAATAAGGCCACCTAGAACAAATTGCCTAGGACCTCCAGCACTCCAGTGAAGAAGACATCATAACCTCCTTGGGTAGCCTGTGCCTGTGCTTGGTCACTCTCACAGTGTCCTGGGTTTGGCCAGGATAGAATTAACTCTCCCCAGCTGCAGCTGGGGGGCGTGGCCCNGTTAAGGCTAAACCACCACACACAGTAAAAGTAATTAAGTTTGGGTTTTTGGTTTTTTTTTCTGAAATATTTCCTGATGTTTAGTGGAAGCCTCCTGTGTTTCAGTTTATACCTGTTGCTTCTTTCCCTGTTACTGAACACCACTGAAAGGAGCCTGGCTTTGCCTTCTTTGTACCCTCCCTCCAGGTATTTATATATATTGGCAAGATGCTTTTGAGCTTTCTCTAGTCTGAACAATCCTAGGTCTCTGAGCCATTTCTCATCGGAGAGATACTTCAGACCCTTAATCATTTTCGTGGCCCTTTGCTGGACTTTCTCCAGTACGTTCATGTCTCTCTTGTACAGAGGAGTCCAGAACTGGACACAGTGCTCCAGGTGTGACCACACTAGTGCTGAGAAGAGTTGAAGGATCATCTACCTTAACCTGTTGTATGAAATAGCTTGGTAGATTGAATTATAAAGGATTGGAAGACAACTAGTGACCCTACTGTGCTACGGTTGCTTTAATATGTGGCCATACAGACTGAAGAAGCAGGATGCACGTGGAATCGCAGTTGACGAGATGAGGGGACAGAAGAAGGAAGAATGGGATGGAGTACAGGATGCAAAGCTGAGATGAAACAAGGCTTGCCATGGTGAAGTATAAGGCAGGCTTAGCATGGAGACAAAACTAAAAAGGGCTTGCAGCCAAGTTGAGACACTTACTAGGGCTAAAATGAAATGGAAAGGATAGAGTTGTGTAGATTTTGGGTTAGAAAAAATCTGATAGATTATATAATGGGAAGTAGAGTAATAATGTTTTGAGGATTTGATGGGATGAGATGCTGATGACAAGGGTGGGTAAACAGTATGCTATCATTACTAGAAACTGCCTTTCTGCCATTTTTTACGTCACTTTAATTGCTGTTTGTGACATGACCTAGTTGGAAGTGGTTGCTGTTATGGAACAGAATGTATGGAGAGTGTCTCCAGCACTGAACAATTAGGAACCAGATACAGCATCATTTTCTGTCTCTTTGTCTTCTAGTGATTTCTAAGGGATACAGAACAGCAGACATTTTCTACGTCTGCTTGAGGAAGAAAGGGGCATAGACTTAATAGTGAAGCAGGAGTTGGTTGACCATCGAGGGAAATGTTGTAATGATTGAGAAAGCATTTATGACAGGATAAAACCTGCTAGAAAGCATCTCTTTACTACTTGGCAGCAGTTGCCACAAGATGTAAAAGCCCCCTGTACAGTTCCAAGAGAGAAGATACAGCTTAACATTTTCAAATGTCTTAGTATCATTAATTCCAACTGATAAATAGCAGTTACATTTTCTCTTAAAAGTAACTGTATGTCAATACAGACTGCTGTTTGAAATATGATTTAAGATACAGAGGGAGGAAAAGGCGTAGAGTACTATTTTTAACATTCTGTCTTGGATATTACTGTTTGCAAAAATTATATAAACCAAGCTGTTTTGTCTGAGCTTTAGGTAGTATATATATGTTTGTTTATATTAAAAAAAAAACCCCAAACACAGAATCAAACCCAAAAACCAAACCAGACCTAAAAGGGGAGAGGGACTCATTTGACTTGTCACTAAAAATTTCAAGTAATGAAATGATCTTTTTTGAAGTTTGATTTCCCTAGCATTTGATTATCTGCATTAACTCCAATGAAGATTATTCCATTTTCATTTAGTGTAAATAAATGTCTTTTCTTATGGGATTTTCTTTTCACATGACAAATCCATCTTGCTATGCCAGAAGATAATTATGACCATGTTAGTTGTAGCTTGACCGACCTCATAGCTTTCCATGATATAGAAGCATGACTGGCTGAGTAGATGAAGGGAGAGCAGTGGATGTCATCTACCTTGACTTCAGCAAGGGTTTTGACACCAACTCTGATGAGATCCTGAGGAATTGTGAGTTAGGTAAATGAATGGCGAGTTGGATCAAGAGCTGGCTGAATGACAGAGCCCAGAGGGTGGTGGTCAACAGCACAGTCCAATTAGAGGCCTGTGGCAAGTGGGATTCAACATGAGGTTGGTTCTGGGGCCAGTCTTATTCAGCATCTTCATCAACAACCTGGATGAGGGGACAGTGTACCCTCAGCAAGTTCACTGATGACACCAAACTGGGAGGACTGTTTGATTCAGAAGGCTGTGCTACCATTCAGCAGGATCTCAACTGGCTTGAGAGTTGAGCAGAGAGGAACATCACGAGGTTCAACAAAGGCAAGTGCAGAGTCCTGCACCAGGAGCAGCCCCAAGCACCAGTACAGGCTGGGTGTTAATCTGCTGGAGAGCAGCTCTGTGGAGAGAGACCTGGGAGTTCTAGTGGTCCGCAAACTGGACATGAGCCATCAATGTGCCCTTGTGGCCAAGAAGGCCAATGGCATCCTGGGATGTATTAAGAAGAGTGTAAATTGAGAAATTATTTTCCTTATATCTAATTGGAATTTCCTCCTTTGTGACTTGTTTGCTGCCTCCCATCCTTCCCATATGAAATTGTGACAGAAGTCTGGCACCAACTTCTCTACATTCTCCCCTTGAATACCTGAAGACAGCCACAAGGTTGACCTTAGTCATCTCAACTTTATGCTTAACAAGCTGAGTTTTCCGAGCCTACCCTCATACATCATGTGCTTCAGCTTCCTAATTTTCTTAGAAGCTCCAGATTTCCTCCGGTATGTCAATGTCTTGTACTGAGTAACTCAAAACTAGATGGGGTACTCCTGTCAGGGTCTCACAGAATGACTTCCTTGTGACCTGCTGGCAATATTCTTGCAAATTAGGTCCAGGATGTGGTTGGCCTTTTTCACAGCCAAGGCATGCTGCTTACTCTTCAGCTTATTGTCTACCAGGACACATCAGGTCCTTTTTTTTTTTGCAAAAGTGCCTCCCATCCTCTACTGATGCATGGGATTACTTTACCCAGGTGCAAGATTTTGCACTAGCCATTGTTGAACTTTGTGTGGTTCTTATCAGTCAATATCTCCAGCCTGCTTCACTCCTGTTTATCAGAATGGCTTGTTCCTGTGCACTGAAAAGGGGATCCATGAGGACTAACAACCTGTCCTGGGCAACTTTGCTCTGCGGGGCATTATTCTGTGTGATCTCATACAGCACATTCCTAAACAAGCTGAAATGTATCCTGAATTCCAGGTTTATGATTCCAATCTTTTTCTTACTCATTTCTTTCAGGATGTTGAACGGCAGAATATTATGTTTGCTGCAGCCTACGCTGCCTTTGACCTTCCCACTCCCTAGCCCTTTATCCTTTTCCATGAGTAACAGGTCGAACATCTCTCCTAGTCATCTCATTGATAATCTGCATCAAGAAATTGACATCAACATCTTAACATGATTATTCATGAGAAGATTTGATTTTGTGAAATGTCTCATTCAAAATTACAGAGTAAAGAAGTTTGAATGTTTCCAAAACTGCCGGGTAATTATCTAGACAGAACCATTTAAATCTCTCCCACTCCTTATATTAATAGAAGCCATGATATTCCCAGGCTGACTATGAGGGGAAAAATCAATATCAGCAAACGTACAATCATATTGATTTATCTTCCCTTTTGGTTTTCTAATTTAGTAAAGGCTATTATTACAACATTACATAAAGATTCTCAGGAGAGTAAAAAGACTAAGAAGATCAGGTATCACTGGTAATTCTGTGGAAGAGAACCAACTTTACTGTGTGTAGTTGACTGTTGAGTTGCCTGGGATAGGAAGGTCAGCGCATATTTTTGAACTATGCATCAGAGGGCATTATTTGAGGGAAGTGGACTAAAAGAAGCCTCTTTGGAATGCAGACCCAGCATGCTGTTAGGATATGCACATTAGAGAGGAGAGGTCCAAGGAACCAAATATTAAGAAGTTTGTTTCCACATAGTATTCCCAGGAATGTTGTACATGTATTTGAATGTCATCTTATAAATGTCTGTTCAGAGCAGTTAGTAACCTTTGCCAAAAGAGGTTAGAAAAGTGTTTTCTGGTCACATGCAAGTTCTTCTGCAAATATTTTGGGGTTTAAGATACTGTTTCATGTGTTGTATGAAGAAAAAAGGAATACATTATGAAAAAGATCAGTTTGCTCCACTTACTCATTCTAAACAAAGTGAGGGGAAGCAAATGAGGGGAGGTGAAATGTTTTTATGATTTGAAAACTGAGGTTCATGACTATCCAGAACATCAGAAAACTGTTTTGTGGGAAAATAAGTCGATTATACACATATATGTTATATACTTAGAGATAAGATTAGTACGTGGTATAGTGCAAGCTAATGTGTGTTTGAAAGAATATAAAGCTTCAGAAACAAAAATTGTTAATTACGCAAGCATTACACACTGAACACAGCCACATCAATCTTTTAACACTATCTCTAGCACTGATTATTAAATCTCAAGACATTCAACCTTCTAATTAGAATGTATACTCCTTGTTATGTTACAAACATGAAAGCACAACAAGTTATAAAAAATGGGAGAAGCATGATCTTGCTGTTCATCATCTCTACGCACAGATTCATGACTGGAAGATTTTCCTGCATTCCACATTACTGTTATTTTTTTCCCTGCTTTTCTGAGGATAGGACATTCATGAGGGCACTGTCAAAAAGTAGGACATTTCCTTATCCTACCAAAGGACAAGGAAGACTGCAGATATTACTGAAAAATAAGACTGAATAATTAGGTCATTGAAGGCCCAGGCTCATAGAAGTGTTTAGTGTCCCAGAACAGCTGATAATCTGCAGATGAAAAATCATGTTTTCAGGATGATTGTAAAACTAGAGTTCTGTCTCCCAAGCCCCAAATTCCTGACTTTTTCAGTTTTTAATGAATTTGTCTGTCAAGGAATTTTACTACTGTTGTAAATGCAAGAACAGTCTGTTCCACTATAATTGACAGAAAATTACTTTGTTTTTATTAATTTTCATTGGACGCTCAACCAGTTCTTGTTTATGAAGTAGGATTGTATCTTGGTGTACCAAATTATAAGGTGATTATCTCCAAACGGCCATGACATAGTTTAAAAATAACTGTATTCACACTGCTCTTTTCTATTTGTCCATCAGCAAAAACTCTGACTCCTGCCTGGAGCTATGGTAACACTAGTTTGGTTCAGGGTAGAGATGTGCCTTTTTCCTAAGAGCAGAGGTTTTACTGTAAGTGGTGACCTTTTTACTCCGTCCTTTGGCTCCAAAGGTAGAGAAGATAAATCAATATCACAAAAATGAGGTATTCTAGTGGTTGTGTCAGAAAGTAGTACTTGAACATAAATAAGACATAATTCCATGGAAACAGAATTACAAGATTAATCAGTAAGCCTTGATTCTTGTTTCTTTCATGTAGTCTTTTGAATATAATTTTCTTGTTATGCATCTTCTGAAACACGCACTTTCACCAACCCTCAAATTTAAAGATATACAATGTTATTACTACTTCATGGTTTATTAAAACAGCTGAAACATTTCAATTCATAACCCTTATTTTTGCATTTGAAAACCAGCAGTAACTGATAACAAGTGCAAGTGATCATGCTGTTATGTCAGCCTTGGCGAGAAAACAGGGGCTGCACTTGCAAAAGATGTGGAAGCTACTCTGTCAGAGCAGAAGAGTATTAAGAAATCCAAGTGTGGACTTCTCATCTAGCTTCTGGGGTCAGTGACTCTTGGTCTGGGATGTTTCTGGCCCTATAGTTTGTTCTTGTTCCATACTGAGCATACAGGAGCCACAATTCCTTTATGAAACTAATTTGACAAGATTCAAGTCTCGTACATGACAGAATGCCTTGAAATCTGGGCAATTTTGCTCATCATACTGCAAGTATTAGCTCTGAAGCATTTCTTTTCTATTTTCATAGGGAATTTCTAGTATATATTTTTTTTAATACGGGAAGAAAAAACACGTCTTACCCTTGTTTTAGAAATGACTGATTTTTTTTTTTTTCTCAGAAACGTGCAGAACCGATTCAGGCTGCAACCTAAGAAATTTAAATCGAAACAGTTAAAGGCTGGCTGTGAAAAAATGAAAAGAGTATCTTTTGGTAGTGTTGCCTTGTACTTACATTGTGTAAAAGGGATATAATTTTAATTGGAAATCAAATTACAGAGTACCATTTAGTAACACCGTAGTTTATGTATACTAATAAGGGTTTTCAACTCTTTCATTATAAACTTATAAATAACTTCACAAATATTATCTCTGGGAGATGCAGGAATATGATATTAATCATATTTTTTTAAGTAGCGGGAAAAGGCTGCAATTCATCAATTTGAGTGAAGAAGCAAAATGCATTTGAGGTTGGAGATAATTGGAGATCAAATCATTTATAAAGTCCTTCCTGTTAACTTTGAAACTGGAGGTCTTCCTTCTGAAAGGATCGTTATGAAAAACATAGTAGCTCCATATTTGTTTAGAACAGCTGCATTATTCACTGAAGACAATGTAACTCCTTGACTTCAGTAAGTTTTGAATTAGGGGCCTCCTATCCTTGCTTACAGAGTCACAAAATGTTGCTTAGTGACAAGTATCAATGTATTTTTTTACCCCTGTGTTCCTCTATGTAATGCTCTGCATGCTTTGCCCAAGTGCCTTATTAGTGAATCAACAAGTATTTTAGGTATTTACTTCCGTCATTTTTGCCTGGCTAGTGAAAAACCAGAAACACCTGTGATGTCTTCTTGTCTAGAAAATTGCTTATCAACACATTAACTTGAAATCATTCTGGATAGCTCCTAATAGAGGGGTCTATTTGTGCCCTTTCTTTAAGTAAAGTCTATTGACTGTAAGTTAAATAGATATTATCAAGCAAAAATTTTTATGGGGAAAACTTTTAATGTATTTTAGCCATAGGCCTACATATTTTTGAAATAATTTTTAAAATTCAACACTGTTTGTTTCTCTTTTGCGTTTCACTGTTATTATAATGATCAACGCCATTCTTCATTTGTAATCACTTCCGCCTTTTATTTCCATTGAATGAGTCATCTCGTGTAGCTTGGTTAAATCATTAACCTCTTTACAACTAAGGATTTTCCTATATTAATGAAATGGTTCTGAAGAGACCTAATACATCACCTGTCTGTATCGTTTTCTGCTCATGATAAAACAATACTTTTTTTCCAAAATTTTTTCCAGTATTCAGAAGGTTTGCCAGAATTGCCCATTAATGCTGCAATTTCCCTCATTGCGATGTCAGTGAATTATTAGGGTCTGCCGGGATGCATTTTTCCAAAATCATCCTCAGGCTTTGTCTGAGGTTTTTAGGATGAAAGTTACTTTTCTGAGAAGACTGTTTTCTCATCATTAGTATTCTAATCCGAGGAAGAGAAGGCTGCTTCCTCTGTCACTGTTTATCCAAATGCCTGGGTAATATTGGCAAACCATATGAAACAGATATGTCAAAATTCAGCCTCGGAGAGTGAGTTGATGGATGGATGAGAAAAGTAATACAAAGAAAACATGATGGACACTGTATCTGTCATGATGAAATCTGCCTGAGGATTAAAAGTCTCTGCAGCCTTGTGTTCTCCTAGATTTTTCATTACTTCCAAAAATCCATAAAATTTTTACTGCAAACCAAGGGTTTTCTTCCCCAGGTTATCAGGAAGACTCTATGTCCTCATGTGAAATTTAGGCTTAATGGTAGAAAGCTGTGTGTCTGCTGTGATCAGGTTTCATTTTTGTGACCGTATCTCCTTGGTGCTCTCTTTCCCTGTGAGATGTGGTGACTAAAGTCTTTAGGGATAGGAATGCAGAGCATAGAGGAGAGAAGAAGATCATTTTCATTCAGTGTTACAAGAGGCTGAAGATTGTGGGGGTATATAGTCAAAGATATGACTAGAAGTTAGCAAGGAGATATTGTTTCTTTCAATATCTGCAAGTTTCAGTAACCAATTACCCTGCACCTACAAATCTACTTTTCTTCCCACCGTACCCTCACTCCCACCCCCACCTTTCCTCAAAGCTGGGACACACACTTGTTTCCATAGTGCCTCTCGCAGACAAAGGGGAAAGACAGGAAGATGTCAGTGAAAACATCCTTATAACTGTATGTGTTGGCTGAAAAGGGTGGAGGACTTGACATTTTGGCTAAGTCAAGGAATGTATTGGAACCAATGTTAATACTTTTTAATACTTTATATTATTTCAAATATGATCTGAACCTAGAAAGAAAAGTAAGAATAAGAATGAAAAACTAAGAAGAAAATATACAGAAGATACAATGCATTATGATAACTTAGTGCCAATTAGCACCAATTACTGAAGAAAAATGTAATATATTCCTTTTTTTTTTTTAAGGAGGTACAGCTGGTATGTTCAGGTTATAAAAGACATTTAAGATCATCTAGTACAACCACTAACCTAATACTGCCATATCCACCAGTAAACCATGTCCCTAAGCACTATTTCTCATACGCACATGTATTTTAAATACCTTCAGGGATGATGACTCAACCATTTCCCTTGACAGCCTGTCCCGATGCCTGACAAGCCTTTTATTGAAAGTTTTTCCTAATATTCAGTCTCAACCTCCTGTGGTGCAACTTGAGCCCGTTTCCTCTTGTGCTATCACTTGTTTCTTGGGAAAAGAGAACAACTTCCATCTTGCCACAACCTTCTTTGAGATCATTGTAGACAGTGATTATGTTTTCCCTCATCCTCCTCTTCTCCAAGGTAAACAATCCCAGTACCCTCAGATGTTCCTCATAAGACTCTGCTTTGTTGCCCATCTTGGACATACTCCAGCACCTCAATGTCTTTCTAGTAGGGAGGGTCCCAAGATTACAGTATTTGCGGTGTGGCCTCAAGGAGACAATCCCCTCCCTGATCCTGCTGGCCACACTATTTCTCATAGAATCCTGGATGCCACTGTCCTTCTTGGCCACCTGGGCACACTGCTGGCTCATATTAACATGGCTGTCAACCAAAACCCCCTAATCCTTTTCTGCCAGGCATCTTTCCAGCCACTTTGCCCCAAGCTTGTAGCATTGCATGAGGTTGTTGTGGCCCAAATGCAGGACCCAGTACTTGGCCTTGTTGAATCTCATACAATTGGCCTCAGCACATTGATCCAGTCTGTCCAGGTCCCTCTATAGGGCCCTTCTACCCTCCAGGAGATCAATACTCTGAACAAACTTGATGTCATCTAAAAACTTACTGAGGGTGCACTCAATCCCCTCATCCAACTCATTAATAAAGATAATAAACAGAACTGTCCTCAATACTGAGCCCTAGGGAACCACCACTTTTGACTGACCAGCAACTGCATTTAACTCTAGTCACCAGCGCTGTTTGGGCTGGACCATTCAACCAGTTTCTTACCCAGCAAAGGCTATGCTTGTCCGAGCTACAAGCAATCAGTTTCTCCAGGAAGATGATGTGGAAAACATTGTCAAAGGCTTGGCTAAAGTCCAGGTAGATAACATCTACAGACTTTCTGTCATCCACTAAGCAGGTCACCTTGTCATAAAAGGAGATCAGATTAGTCAAGCAGGACCTGCCTTTCATAAAGACATGCTGACTGGGCCTGATTACCTGGTTGTCTCATATGTACTGCGTGATGGCACTTCGAGATGATCTCTTCATAACCTTACCTGGCACCAAGGTCGGGATAACAGGCTTATAGTTCCTCAGATCCTCCTTCTAGGCTGTCTTGCAGATAAGTATAAAATTCTCTAACTTCCAGTCCAGAGACCTCCCCAGTGAGCCAGAACTGCTGATAAAAGATGGAAAAGGGTTTGTTGAGCTCTACTGACAGCTGTCTCAGGACCTTGGGTGAATCTGATCCAGCCGTATAGACTAGTGTGCATCTCAGTAGTGTAGCAGGTCATTGACCATTTCTCCTTAGATTACCAGGGCTTCAATCTGCTCCCCATCCTTATCTTCCAGCTCATGGCGCTGAGTACCTGGAGGACAACTGGTCTTACTATTAAAGACTGAGTGAAAGAAGGCACTGAGTGCCTCGGTCTTCTCCTCCTCCTCTGTCATTATGTTTCCCCTAGCATCCATCAATGGATGGAAATTCTCCTTAGCCCCCCTTTTTTGCAAAGCCATCTCTTATTAAAATACACCGTATTTCAAGATATACCCAGGCTTATCCTTTGGAACTTGAAGAGTTTTCATGTGTTTTGTAAGCTAGTGAATAAGACAAAGTAGCTGTAATAATAAATGTCTTGAGTAATTCAGAGTTCATTGATCTTTCTCCGATTATTCAACAGTCATCGTTACTGGAGTATAAAGGATGACAGCTCTCTATTCCTCAATGGTTTGTTATTATCAGAGTAAATGATTATGGAATACCTTCTTTACTACCACTTGCAATAACTTCCATATATTGTTTCTACATAGGAAGATATTTAATCTGATGAGTTCATGATTATCTTGTAGTTTTTCCCTCCCATCTTATAACTTGTGGCTCAGTTGACTTGGAGGGTGTGTTTTTCTTTCAGAGCTGAAGATAGCTCAGATAAGGGAGTGGAAAGTGCTTTTTACTTTGGCAGGTGTTCTGTGGCACAGATAAGGTAACGGGTACCCTCTGTCCCTCCTGGAAACATTTCTTACTTTCAGAAGAAACAAGGTGGTGGAAAATATCTGTGTTTCAACCCTACTGTGCCTGTGTTTTCTGATGGGAGATGATAATTCAATTGTTGATGCATTCATGATGATCATTGTAGTTTTTTGGGTCCAGTTCTGCCAGATGTCAAGATCGCAGCAGGCCAAATGCAGTCTTTTACTTCTGTCTATGAAGAGCTGAACTTGGCTCTGGAATTAGTTTTAATTGTTTAGAGTTACAAAACAACTTTTCCCCCCCCTTTCTTTAACCCTATACAAAGGAAAGGGCTGCTAGTGTTGCAAAATAATTGAGTCAGAGTCTGTTGCAATCAAAAGATGATTAGTTTCTTGTGTTTATGTGTGTTCTGATGTGAATGAAACCAATCTATTATATCTGTTTAGTGTTCCTAAGATGCACTATTTTTATGCAGAACTTGCAAAAGCAGACACAGTTCACTGATGTTTATTAGTGACCTTGTCTTGTCCTCTGAATTATGGACAGTTTGCTTTGAACCGCTACTAGTAGTTGTTACGTGGATATTCCTTTTATTTTTTTCTCTTTTTTTTGTAGTTGTTTAACCTCTCCAAGGCCCTGCTGCAGTTTTAGATGTAAAAAAAAAAAAAAAAGAGAAACTGAATTATGGGTGTTTAAAGCTGAAATATTTATAGTAGCAGTTTTTTATTTAAAAATAGCATTTGTGCCTGAGAAGATCAGATGTACCACTTCAGTATGAAAAACAAAACCAGATTTTAGTTGATATTATTAATAGAAATTGCAGGAAATTTGATAATGTAATTTATCTGAAAATATTTTATTCCAGTCTAGGCTTTGGTGTGTTTTTGTGTTACTAAACGTTACAAAGAAGAATTCTTCAGTATTTTTTATAGTTAGAGGTTACAAAGACTACTGTTTATTAAAGAAGAGAATATACCAAGTATTTGAACGTATGCCATAGAAATTTGATCTTTCAAATGAAAATAGAAGTGATATTAGGAAGATAAATTTGCTTACTATGGGAAGACGTGAGTCCCATCTATCACCAGCAAAGTGCTATCAATTAAGATGAAAATGTGTGCTAGAAATAGATTAAAATTAAAAACTGTATTATTTAGTATCAAACATTTTCTTAATTGCTTGTGAGAGAAGCTTATATGGATTCTCAAAATACATCCTTATTAAAAATGAAAAGTAACAGTACGTAGAGACTTACAGTCATTATTGGTTTGAAATCACTGTTTAGGTTGATTAACATTTTACCTGAATGATTGTCAAGTACAGCAGAATGTGGCCCAGCTGGTTTTAAGGTGGAGGCAATAATTAGTGGTCCAGTATCAAAAGCATATCCAAATTTAGGACATTTGAAAATGCTCCCTGATTAGAGAAATTATATGCTGATGGTATTGAAAGAGTTAAAGAGTATTCTGTTTTTGTCTTTTAAGGACCAGGCACAGGATGTAACAAACTGTAGTGGTTTTCAGCTCAATGAAAGAAACTCTTCCATGGTCTTTGTAAAATGTTAATTTGTAGATAGGGAGTAAAATACCTGTTGTGAGTTACAGCTTTGACTTTCCAAACACTATCTTGAAGCGAACCTGGTGGGGAGGAGGAGAAGTATCCTCAGAGCAATGATCCACAACTCCAAATGAAAAATGTAATTTTGAGTGAGTTTTGAAGAGGGATTTTGCTCCATTCTCTTCGATATTTTTAAACATTCCCAGTAATTTTGCAGCCTTCTCCCCAAAACCATTGTGATGCAGCATTCTTGATTAGTCAGGAGAAGGCAACATGAAACCATTAATATTAACTGTGTCACATCACAGCGTTTGGCTCCGTCAGCTTGGAAATGAGACCTATATTCCTTAGTCAAAGTTGATATGAAACAGCAAATTAATTGAAAGTACAATTTACCCTGAAAGTGATTTACCTTTTACCCTTTATTCTTGACACCCCATGATCTGCCATTCATTTTTGAAGACTTTGGGACAGTAGAACTTTGAAACACCTAATACTTCTGATTGTATTAGTTGATTAATTAAGATGAGAGTAATGTTATATACTAGAGCACAAAATATATAAAAAAAAACCCAGAAAGTGGAAGCTTGTGTAGTTTTTTAAGTACAGAGTTGAAGGAATATATTCTTCATTTAAGGTCCATTTAACATATACTCTCAGAGGTATTTATTAATAGAGGAATGTTAACATGTAGGAATACTGCTAGGCAGCCAACTACTCATCTTTTTATTTCCTAACACATAATTGACCTGATACCCTTGCTTTATTTGAAAATATGTTTGATCTTACTTCCATAATTACAGCTTTGTTAGAAGCAAAGTTTCCAAGATCCCTGCAATTTAGTCTGGTTGAAGCTGAGCATAAAGCACAAAATGTTATTCGCTATGTTCATAGATGGTCTAAAATTAATTAGATCAGGCTTTGCAATGCTTTAAAGAGTTAAAAATGCTATGGAAGCATTATAATTTTTTTCTTCATTCTAGTGCAATCTATCTTTTAATTGCTCTATTTGCCGTATTACTGGGAATTGAACATTGGCAAAATCAGTAAAATCAGACATAGTTATTAATCGAATGAGAATTCATGTAGAATTTAGAGTGACACCAGATGTAGTGAAGTTAGCGAGCAGATTGCATTCTTCTCCTGGAATAAGTACTGAGCCAACAAAACGATATGCTTTGGGTTTCACTATGCTAGCTAAAATGCTACCTTTCTGTAACTGTTACATACATCTGATAGCTCAGCAATTCATGGTCATTATGGACCTCACTGAACCTTTTTGAAAAGTTTAGAGGACCAAGATAATTTCTTGTTCTTATATTCTGACCAGTTCTGCCAATAGCTAAATAATTTCACATGGCTTTTTTTAATTTCAATCTCAAAGTACAGTGTGGTGTTAATTCAAAATGAAGCTTTAATTCAAATGTCATTCTATCTTTGTGACTAGTAAAATTATTTTAAAACTATTTTTGTGTGCTTTGAAGTTTTTTTTTGGATGTGAGGCACTCTGAATATCATCACTGACTGTATTTGATGCTTTTGCAGACTATTGGACCTTCATCTTAAGGACTGAAACTTAGAACATGGAGAGTCATGATTATGTTCTTAACTAGTGTCAGAACTCAAGCTGATCACTCGTTTGTGTCACTCTTAGGGCAAGAGTGTGATTCATCAATTCCAGTTTGCTGAGTACAGAATTGCAAACCCTCCTTTATGGGTTAGGTTTTAGTTCCATTGAAGACTAAATGGTATCCTGATCTCATTTGTAATAATCTAAGTTGAAGGTAATTTGGTAAAACTGATTGACCCACATCAGTATAATTCTTGTGTCAGATCTTGTCAGATCCAACAGTTTCACTGGAAATGGGTTTGGTCTTAGCAAATACATGTATTTAAACACCTTGAAAAAGATGTGCATTTCCCATGCACTAGGGAATATGTCTTGGACTATGATTGTTGTTCACCAGTAGAACATTTGCAAAATAAATTCACAGAACATGTTTAGGCCAAGTACTCTTCCTGTGTGAAAGTCTAGGCAAGATGTGCCTTTCAATGACTACACTTCCATTTTGACAATAATACTGTCTGCCATTCTTTCATAGTGTTTGTTCCTCTGTCTTTGCAACTCTCTCGATGACTAAATTGTTTTGATATGCTAGGCCAGTTAAGCTGCAAAAATCTGGTTTTAAAAATAGCTGTATGATTTTTAAATGATTTTTAAAAACTAGAGTAGAAGAGAAATTGTTTATATATGGTTATAGATCTATTTCTGTAGTTCTATTTCTGGTAAACTGAAGCTATCTGATACACTGGAGTAACACAAAAAGGAAGATTCATGTAAGTATACATATGGAGTCATTTCGGGCTGTGGTGAGGATGATCTTACTGGCATGTCCTGGACCAAAGAGAGGTTGCTTTGGTTTTGGGGTGGAGTTTTTTGGGCGATTTGTTTTTGTTTTACTTTGTCGTTTTTCTCTGAAGTTTTCTTCTTCTATCAACCTATTTTATTTTGAGAACTGAATTTCCTTTCTAGTTTCTTCCTTCTTCAATTATTTGATGTCTTTCACCTGCAGATGTCAGTTAGGCTGCAAAATAGTAATATAATAATGCAGATAAGTGCAGATATTTAAAATGTGAAATCTGTTAGTTCATCCCCTGGGCACAAGTCTATGACTATGTTAGAACAACGGTCATGTGCCTCATTAAATCAAGTACTCTTTGTGCACCCCATGTACTGTGGATTTGCTCTGCTATATACTGTAGAAGCTCCACTGTTGTGCTTGTGCTGATAAGAGTTCCTTTCTCAGGATGCAGCAAAAACCAGGAGCTCCTGTTATGCATAGTAGCAATTGCCATAATCACTACAGACTTGAATAGAAGAGAAATGGAATCAGAGGGATATAATAGTCCCATATTATTTAAATATAATTTTCTACATTCTCAAACTCCACCAACCTGGAACTTGTAGATTACATTGTTCCTTCGGAATTGACAGGCAGCACTGAGCAGTAGGAAGGTCAGAATGTCAATACCTCCATTTTCCTGTCTTCCTCCAAAGTTCAAGCTGTGTTTCTTCAGAAGATGGCAGCAGATGATATGGTCATTGTAAAAGTTGGAGACTCTCCTACAAGACTGAAGAGGGAAAAAACAAGTCCTTATTTCTGTCCAACAGTTACTCATTTAAATAGAATGATCAAGCCCTTTGCGTTATGATCATGCAGTTGGAACTGAGTAGGATCTTCAGCCTTTTGTGTTCTTTTGATTCAAAATAAGTGCCCTCCAGACAAAAGGAAAGTGGTACATTGGAAAGTGAATGAACAGTTTTGTTTCCTCTCTTCTTGTTTCATAATTGCCGTACAACAATAGACATTTAATCCTGATTACAATAAAAGATACACCAGTGAAGTCTCATAAAAATCTTGGCATGTTTACCCCTTTCAGTCTTTCAAACTGAACAGCTTGTGTTATAAAGTACCTCAGGAGGCCACCTACTCCAGCCTGCTTGAAGCAGGGACCAGATTGATTAGGGTTTTGTCCAGTTGACTTTGAAAACTGCTGAGAGATGCCCTTCTAGGAAACTTAGTGTGGTGTCTGACAGCTCTCAAGGAGAAAAAAGTTTTCTTTATGTCAAGTTGGACCATCCTGTGTTTTGCTTTATGACCATTGTCACTTTTATCTATTGCAAAGAGCCTGGCTTTGTTTTTCTCTGCAAGTCTAAAAGAAGAAACTAAAGAATTGGATAGAGACTTCAGGGATTTAATTTTTAAGGAGCTAGGTCTGAAATATTCATCTTGCTCTCAGTCATCCAATCTTCTGAAGTCATGAGACTCATATTATCCCATGGGAACACAAGAAAATGAGATATAAAGGACATCTCCTGAAAAGACAATTGGGAAACAAAGTGAGAAGTGTGTCCTCTTCTGTTATCTCCACTGCTTGTTGCTTTTGTGCAACATTGGGTCAGACATTTATTTTGTTTTTCCCCAATTCATAAGATTGCTTATGGTAAGTAGTATTATATCAGTTTATTGGTTTAATGTCCAAAATTCTGGATCAGAATCAAGTTCGGAGTACTTTACAACTCCTGTTTTGTTTTTTTTTTTTTTTTCTGATTTAAGAAAACTATGTAGATAGGTGGGAGTGGCAGAACAGGAACAGGGTAAGGAATGAAATGATGCAATTGCATATTTGCATATGCTTGCTGTATGTGCAATTGGCATGAGCTTTACATTCTCTTTTGATTTCATTTTTTCTTATTTAAAAATACTACTTTTTCTTGCCATAGTGTACTCCTGTTTTGTTAATTAAAAAAAATTCTGTGGTGCTATGAAAAAGGGTAAGTTCTGAATAGCAGGTCAAGCAGCCTTAGCCAGTAATGTAACATATTCTGAAACCTACCTATTTTTTTTTTTTTATGTTGCAGAATAGTGTAGTTTTGAATAGCTGGTGAGAAGGCAACAAGTTTTCTACTCAATGTAAAACTATTACTATTTGAAGTTCGAGCAAAAGTCAGTCTTCCTCTAGTTCTCACTTATTCCCACCCTAAATGAAAGCTGATATTAAACCTGGTCTGGAAAGCTTACTTTTTGTGATGCATTTCTTTTAGATTGAATTCCCTCATTTTCTTTTGTTTTTGTAATTGTTTTGGATTTTTTGTCTGTTTGGTTGGGGGTTTTTAGTTGGTCTCATTGAGCTCTTGAGAGGCAAGCCTTACAAACTAGTGTACACGTAGATGGCATTATAAAATAACTGAACTCCTAACTATTTATGTTAATGAAACACAAACATTTCCTTCAAAACATGTGGAACTAATGAGTAAATATTTTAGAGTTGTTTATTTTTTCATTTTGCTTGTCTGCATGTTTAAACCAAGATAGGAAGAAATGAAAGGGGAGACATAAATAAACTGTTCTGACTGCATGCTGGAGGGGTAGTTTAAATAACAGTATAACACTTTTCTCAACTTCTAAACTTACAGATTTTCTTTTTGTGAAACTGCAAATATAATGAACATTTTTTACATTATGTTGTTTCAACCAACTTTACTGTATTATCCCTCAAATCAAAGAATGCTCTCAATTTGCCACCTGTCACTTCACATATTTTATTGCTTCTTTTCTATCAAGGTTCTGCTATAGCTAAGGAAGCTTTGGAGGACACCAGGGAATCACCTGTTGTATTCTGCAGTAGTCATGGAGTTCACAAAAAGTGACAGCCACACAATCATTAAATTAAAGCTATTGAATAACTGTTGTGTGCATGCCCAAATCCATGCTATCAGAATGGATTTAATTCATACAGTGTCTAGGAACATTTCCTGGATGCCTTTAATCCCTCTTCAGAGAATCACAGAATCTTAAGGGTCGGAAGTGACCTTGAAAGATCATCTAGTCCAACCTCCCTGCGAGAGCAGGACACTTTGAAACATTTTTGTTTCACACTTCTAGAACTTCTGTAATGCTTTAATAATGTCCCACTAAATGAACTTTGGATGGCCAAGGAGAACAAGTAGTCAAGATGGAACCATAATAAAGCATACTGGTTTGAAGTTGATACAACCAATTCAGATAGGGTCTACGTAGCATTTGCTTGTGTATTTTTATGGAAATAAAGAATTATTTTGATCAATCTATTAGAACTAATTTTGTTTCAAAGGACAGTTTGCAAAGAAGGGATTTAGATCACTTGAATGTGAGGTTTAGGTGGTGCTGAGATAACCCTGAACTGACTATAGTCTGTAAGCATGCAATTCTAGAAACTGGAGTTGGAATTGAACGTTGCTACATGTGGAAGTTGTCTTCAACTTAGTACCCATTTGGATGGACCACAAAATCACCGTTCACCTAAACACAATTATCAGTCATTTTAACAAGAGGCAGTGGGAGAATTGCAAGTTGTAGATTACATGAAATAAAGATGCTGCAGTTGAAACAGACGCTGATTGCTGGGTGAGTTGTGATTTTCTCCATTTTGGAAATAAATAATAGTGAAAGAAGCCAGAAAAACACCACAAAGATTGCATTATAACCAGATGCACTTACTAAGCAAATTTAGTCCTTCGGTATGGGAAGACCCATTGTTGACAACAAATTGTTGACATTGTGTGTAAAGCCAGTATCACAGTAACTGACTATACTAACAAATTAATCTAATCACCTTTCTTGCAGCTGACACATCAGACCATGCATTTTTAGACATTTTTTTCTCATTAGTGATTATTGTAGATTCTCCAAAATCTGTCAGAATTCTAAATTGTTATCTTCCTTGAGTTTGTCAATAATTTTCTATGTTGACAAAGCAGACTTAAAAGTTCTGAGACTTTACATGTCAAAAGAAAAGGAATTTGGTCTTATAGCCCACCCTTACATTTAATTCATTTTTATTTTTTGAGCTTAGTTTATGACTTTTATACTTGGAATTCATTGTACTAACTAAATATATCTTACTGCATTGCCTTCTTATTTTGACTTCGTGTACTTTTCGTTGTTTAATAATTAGATTCATGGAGGTTTTCAAATGCCAACATTCTGTAATCCTTCTAGTCACTGTAAAGTTCTCAACAGCTTGCAAAAGTTTACTCTGAAGCATCCATCCCTTTCAAAAAGAGTTCCTCTTTATACTTGCCCTAAATCTCAGTTTACATATGGCATTTAGTTATGAACAAGGCACAACTACATATTCCCAAGTATTTCATAGAACTACATTAGAAGATAGAATGGTAATGTCTTCTTTTGTTATGTTAGCAGTGGCAAGTGTCTAAGATAACACTTGGCATGATTATTTCTGTTTTTTTGGCAAAGTGCTGGCTGATTGGATTAAAAAAATCATTTTTCATTGTAGGTCTTGTTAAGTCATGTCTTTGTTTAATGGATGATTCTAGACAACTAGCAGTTGTAATTTTGCTTTTTTCCCTCAGTTTTGGTTTTGTTTTTTGGTGTTGATTTTTTTTTTAATTGGCTAATGATAAACTGCTGAGTTTAAATCTCTTTGTATCAGTACATATCCAGTCTAGATAGGTCAAATTATTTTTATCTAAAATAGAAATAGTGCAACACATTTGTTAAGGTCAGGGCTTTTCCATAAGCTTTTATGTCAGAGTCAACAACTGACCTTTTTCCTTTTTGGGAGACAGAGACTGCTTTTGTATTGAAATTCTGCAAAGGTTTTAGATCTTCCTCAGTCCACTAATTAGCAATGTGGCCATATGTCCATAACGGAAATGGCATAGTGAAAACTTCCACAAGTTCTCTTTATGTCTAGTAAACACATATGCATTTATATTTTATGTGAGATAAATGTCTGGTGTGTTGTGGATTCATACAATACTACATAATGATCATTAAAAGTTAATCATTTATTTACAAAAATAAATGGTGAGCTCTTTCATTTCTTCAGTTAAAAAAAGCCATCACTGCTACCACCTATTGAAATCACAGCCAAAGGCTAAGACAGCTAGCAAGACATAAATAAAATCATGCTTTCAGATATCCAGGTTACTTTCTAGAAGCTTCTGCAGTTTAGAAAATAAAAACCTACTTAAAAGCTCTCAATTTCATCTGCTTCCTTCTCTTCTGTGTCTAATTACAGGTTTTTTTCCTAAATATTAGCTTCTTTCTTACCCAGTTGCCAGTTCTTTTATTCTTTGCTTTTAGATCTAAAATTTTCTATTGTTTACCAATATTAGGCCTGAATATGCTTTAGGAGACCATATAAATACCTTGTCATTTTCCTTCTAACTTTTTCTAGTTGTACGTTGACATTTAAATGTAAATATAAAAGCTAATGTCTGAAATTTCAAAGCCAAGTAACCATTCCTATTAATTTCAACGTGAAAAATACATGTTTTCCAAATCGACTTTGAAAATCAATCTTTCTGACTGAATAACATTTCAAAAGTTCCTGTGCATAGGGCGCTGTTCCAGATTTGAAGAAATTAAATCACCTAGAAATCCTGATCTCCAACCTTCCTTTTCTCTTCCATCCCAGTTTTCTTTCTTCTTGAGAAAATCTCTGGTGTTCTGTCTAGTTCATAGTTTTGAAACTTCTGCAGTTTGCTGAGCACACTTTGAGTAGCTTCAGGTAGAGCTACCAATTGCTTTCATACCAATTAAAATTAAGCCACAACAATGAAAGTCAATAAAGAACATTTTTAGAAATTCATCCTCATAAATGTGAACAGTAACAACTTTTCAGTAACAATTGGAAGTTCAACTGGAGAGGATAATCCTCACATTTTAGATTATATGTAGTTCAGAAGAAAAAAAACACCAACAACTTTGAGAACAATTCTAAATAGAGCAGTCCTGAAACATGAGAAAAACACATTGTAGTCATGTAACACTATCAAATACCCAGTGTTTCTGTTATATGGTGAGTGGACCAATAATGTAGTGTTGTCAGAAATGACAGAAGTTGTTAAGTGTTATATTATTCATGCAAAATGATTCTTTTAGTGTACCCAAGACTGATCAGGATATCACTTTAGATTTGAATACTCTGAAGGAAATAAACGCCAGATAGAAAGCAGAATTATTGACATGTTAGCCTTTGGAAAAAAAAGAAGGTCAAAATCTTCATGGAAAGATTGCTCTATGTTTAGATCCCATTTATTTAAGTCAGTGACAAAAAACCAAAAAGGAAATCCCATCATTTTCCTTGCAAGGAAACGCTGATTCCTTTGAGAAGCCTTCTCTGTTGGCGGAGGTGCAAAACCTTAAATCTATAGGGGGGAAAATACCTTTCAGAAAAGTAATAAAGATATTTGGCGCTGTTTCTCTGAGCTGGCCCTGGAAAGAATCACATTTGTATTGAGAGCCTTTAATACTATTTCTCAGGGTAAATATATTTTTTTCCTCTTTTAAATAATTTACCTTCTTATTTTATAGCAGAAAGCATTACTGCCAAAATAGTGTGAACATAATCTACTGCAATTAAATAGCTCTATAACTTATGCTGTAGGCCCAATGAAAACCCTAGCTTACTTTAAAAAGTTCAGAGACTACTTAAAAGAGTATTTAAAATAATTTTACAAGTTATAAAAATAGCTCAATGCAGAGTGATTGTATGCTCTTGTCTGTTTTCATCCTGTTACATTGTAGCTCCATCTTTAAATACAGCATGACAATAACTCTTCTTTATTGAATCTTGAAGACGTTTTCCTGTGCAACCGACTCAGGTGATTTCTGTTCTGAAGGTGGTTGTATGTTCTGATACTGGATTTTGAAGAAACTGTTGTGCGCAGTACGCTCTATATATGGCTGAGTAAGAGGGAAGGAGTACTACATTGTACACAGAACAAAAAATTCCTCAGGCGCAAAATGGGTTGTTGCATGTTCACATTACACACCCTACAAATCATCCTCAACACTTTGTAACTTTAAATATCTGTTTCTCAAAAATCTCTGTCTTGGTGTTTTATAGGGACCTCATTACTGTTGTTCTCAAAGCAACTGGAGAAAATTTTTCTCCTTGTAGCATTCTTGTGGGGTAGACTACTAGTGTCTCCACATCAGAGCTGGCCTAAGGCTGAACATACATTGAATCATTTGTTCAATCTATAGTCATCTGCTTCAAGGAATTCTACAGGCTTGGATTCAGCCTGGTGTGAGATACCCTTGTGTCTAATCATTACATTGTCCATTTTACCTCTAACTCTGATGACTGCCATATCAGGCAGGGCCTGAGAACTTTCTAATTGTATTTGTATTGAAATAACAGTTTCTTCAAAAGTTTTTTAAGATCTTTCTCTCACTTGTGTACTCATCTTTAGTGTGCATGTGTGGGGATCTAACTCTGAAGAAGGCCTTCAAGCTTTTCAGAGCATTGGTCATTCAAAATTAATAGCAAGCCTTCTAATTTGCTTAGGTCATGTGCTGTGCCTTTAGAGTACTGGCCCAGAACATCCCTGATCTGAGAGCTCAGGATTCAGAGGCCATGTAGAGAAGGGCTGTTGTCCTCCCTGAAGTCTCTAAGCTGCTGCTCTGGAATCCCTAGTAAATTCACTTCTCCACTACTGCTTATGAAAAAAGGAAAGAAAGTGTAAAAAATGTAAAAAAACAAGTTTTAGGCCAATTGAATTTTCCTAGTTTCTGTGAAGGACAACACCTTAAGTTCTCTCCCGAAAGAATTATTCTAAAAAGCGAATTTCAGTAATCACATTTATGAAGAACAAAATCTTACAACTACCTTTATTTCAAACATCACCTCTTTCTTTACCAAACCTGTTTTCATGGACTAGATCTTCTTAGCATACTTTGAGAGTACAATTGCTTTAGAGGAAGATGTGATATTTACCCTTATGCTACCTGATTAACCTTCATTAGCTGGATCTTTCCATCTCAATCCTACAATCAGTTTCTTTCAACTTCACTGTATAGCAAATTATTTGCATCAGAACTGCTGAGTAAGGAAACCCCAAGTTATGGTAGAATTGTGTTTATGCTGAGGAAATTAATGCCAGCTAATATTCTTGTTTCTTGTTCTATTTTTCTTCTGTATTTGATTTTGGTAATTGGCCCGACTTGTGTCCCACTGTGGGAGCTTGGCAGAAGAAGAGGGATAAAGAACGGAGAAAAAGATTTGTAGGTGGCAGGGACAGCTTGTGTATGTGGCTGCATATGTATGTGAGCTGGCATAAAGCAGGACTATGTGGATATTAACTGTTTAACTAATATAGTATAGAACTCGCTCCTTAGCCGAGAATGTGAACCAAGAAGAGTAGGAAAAATATTTTCAAGTGTTTGATTTCTGTACAAGAGTGATATGCATGCACTTATTTATTTTCCCAGAGATTATGTCCATGCAAGGGTAAAACATGGAACTCTTGCTTGACTTAATGGCTGGAAAAAAAAATGGAGTTAGAACCATGCAAAATGGCAAGGATTTGTGGTCACCAGGAGAAAAAAGGAAATATATATTTACACAACAAATGGTGGTGGTGAAAGATTTACAGTTCAGTCCTACTTAGGATGGTGAAGGAAGGGCTTTTTTTTCTTTTTTTTTAAGGAAAAGGCAACTCAAATTGAAAATGAAAACTAATGTATAGCTGTTCCATCTCCATCTGTGATCTTGCTTGATCTGGTAAGCTAAACAGGGTAAGTGCATGTGACATTATTAGAGAAAAACTAGGCAATAGAGGACAGGGTATTTTAATTGCTTAGATGAACTCTTTCTCCTGAGTCAGACATAAAGCTACATCTCTACATGCTGTCAATGGCAATATGCTGTTGGTGAAGTCCCCTTTGACTAGTATTTAACACAGAAGTTACGACGATCAGTGGTTTTTAGGAACTCAAATAACGTTTTTTTAGGACAAGTGCTTTGGCTACATCCAGTTTTTGGTAAGTGCTTTACATATATCCTGTTTTTTCTTGTAGTTCCGTGGACGTGTTCTTGTTTCCTTGCCTACATCTGTTAGGTGGTGTTGTTTTCCATTATATTTTGACTTCCATTCGAGAGACAGCACATTGAAAGTGACGGGGGGGAAAGTCACAATATTTGACACATCGCTCTGAAATCTATTTGTAGGGATGGAACTAAGTTTGTTCAAAAGTAATTCCTTTCTAGGGGTATTACCAACTTTAAAGCACTGTGGTTTTTTTTCTAGTTGAAATGGAAAACCCCTTGAAAGAAACCACAGTGTTTTAAGCTCCACAAATAACATTACATGTGTGTGATGTTAAATGGATACTCTGTTATCATGAGAATTTGCAGCCATGGGTTTGCAAGTAGGACAAGGGGATCCTGGACATTTGTCCCTGTGTACGGTGGAGTGGTTTAATTTCTCAGGTTGTGGTAGTTTCTGCAGTGGTTCCCGAGGGATGTTTTTAAACTCTTCATCTCTTGTTTAACATGGCAGCTCAGAGAGTCCAGACACATTTCAGATGTACTGCATTCAGTTCACATTTCGTTTTAAAGAAGTCATTTTTGCTCTCTGCGGAGACTTCAGTTATGGAGGGCCAAACGACAAGCATAATTAAGGCAAGTGGTGGGATACCAGCGGAGCACTTCGGCGTTTCCACCAAGGATTTTGCAAATCCTAGCTTGATTAATCTGTTTAAACATCTGTGCAGCCTCTCGTCTGTGCAATTTATCCCTGGGTATCTCTTTCCCTTCCGCTGCCTGCCCACCCTGCCTCTGTCTGCCTGCTAGTAACGGATCAAACGCAGCCCCTTCTGCCGTTTCGTCGAGCGCTTGCACACGGTGCCGCCCGTAACGCTCCAGCAGCCGATGCCGTTCTCCTTGCAATGCAGCTCACAGTCGCGTTCCGTAGGGGAACCGCAGGGCAGAGCCCACAATATTGAGAAACCGGATCGAAGCGGGGCCGGGGTCTGGCGGCGCCGGCTGCCGCGGGGTGCTGGGCGCGGGCGGGCGGGCGGCGAGCGCGGCGCTGTGCCACCGCGCCGCTCTACCGCCGGGCCAACCCCCGGCCCGGCCCGGCACGGCACGGCCCCGCCGCCGCTCCCCTCGCCTCGTCCCCCCACTTCTGCCGGCAGCCGGCTCCAGCTCGCCTCCTTGACGTCATGTCTGTAGCAAGGCTTCGGCAGGCGCAGTGAAGGCAAGGCAGCGTGTTAAACTTTCAGATCAAGTCCGGCGGCTCCTCACGCCGTGCGCGGGGGGCTGCGTGCAGCCGCCGCAGCTGGAACATCTGGAAGCGTTCAGTGTGTCTGTCTGCCGGCGAGAGGGAGAGAGCGGGGAGCGAGCGCGCTGAGGGAGGGGAGGGAGTAAGGGGCTGGGACTGTGCTCTCTTCCTCTGCAGAAACAGCTCCCTGCCAACACAACGCGCTCAGAATGGCTTTGAAGAGGAGGAGCAGCAGCGTTTGAACATCTCTCTCTCTCGCTTTTTTTTTTTTTTTTTTCTCCTCGTTTTTTTTTACTCTTGTAGTTGGTGGATTTTAAAAAGACATTTAACCCTCAGAGGTTTGTCCTGGATGCTTTTGCTTTTCCCTCTCCCCCCCCAACCCCCCCCCCCCCCCCCCCCCCCCCCCCCCCCCCCCCCCCCCCCCCCCCTCCCCCCCTGCTCCCGCCCCCACGCCACGCCTGACACACCCCCCCCCCCCCCCACCCCCCCCCCCCCCCCCACCCCCATNNCCCCCCCCCCCCCCCTCCCCCCTCCCCCACCCCCCCCCCCCCCCCCCCCCGCCCCTCTCTCTCGTTTCCCCCCTTCCTGTTCTTTTTTATGGTTTAACAGCCAGAGGTGCTGTGCTAAATTCTTGGAAGGGGCCCGGATGTACTGAGGATGCATTGCAATTTCACTAAAGGAGGCAGTAGTGGAAAGGATCAGTTTTTGGTGTTTGATGCAATAATGGGAATCAGGTAATAATAAAAGGGGAAATTCTGCAGCTCCATTCTTCTTGATTTTTACCAAGCCGATTTTCGGAGGGATTAATCTGGACTCGTTTTAAATGGTCAATGAAAACAAGAGGATGTACATTCCAGAAGAAAACCATCAAGGTAAGCCTGAGATTCACCTTCGAGGATCGAGCAACCATTCCCTCCCCTCCCTTTTGTCCGTAGTGTCTCGGTTCGGTTCAGCCGCTGCCGCCGCTGCCACAGCCAGCGGCCGGCGGAGGGGCCGGGGCAGAGGACAGCCTTTGCCACCAGTTTCCATTCGGAGCACACAGCTCCCCTGAGCCGGGTATGCTGCAAGGCGACCCCCGCAGACCCTCGGGGAAACCCTGGGCAAAGAAAAGTTGGTTTAAGTCTCCGTCGTCGCCTCCTGAGGCAGAGGAGCGAGGAGGGGCGGCCGGCGCAGGGGCTGCGCGCTGTGGCCGGGGGCTAAGGGAAGCGTCGGAGCAGCCCGCCCGCCCATGTCAGAGGAAGAATAACTCGTAGCGCGGCCTGAATGAGGGGATCTTTCCCCATTAATGTCGTCCCGGTCCTCCTAACCCTCATCTGGGCACGGCTTCTTAAGGCACCGGGAGAGGAGCCCTTCCCTTCTCTTACGCTATTTCTAATCTCTCACACGAAAGGGGAGGGGAAGGGGGAATTTTCTATTTACACACATATACACCATACACGCGCACATACTGAGAGAATAAGAGGCACTGGGGAGTGCCTGTATTAAAATTAAAGTTGGGTTTTACTTGGGGCACTGATTTCTCGCCGAGCTCCTCTCAGAATCGCCTGCATCATGGATACCAACCCGTGCTGCTGCTCCTCGGCATTAGCAAATGCCCCCCGCTTATTCCCCGTAGTAAAACTTTGTCCAAACTCCAGAAGCCTCCCCCCTCCCCCACCTAACCCCGATCTGCCGTTCCTGAAGTTATTTTTATCCCGTTACCTGCATGTTGTCACCCCCTCCCCTGGCTACCAACCCTGGCTGCATACACACGGTGGTGTTTTACAGCAGACAGAGCCATTTCCTTCCCTCGCTGTGAGCGGGCTGCCTCTCTCCTCACAGCTGAAGCCCTCAGCCCCGGCAAACTTCTACCTCATCTGCCTCCCTGGCCCCTTCGCACCCCGTCTTGCCTCGCAGGGCAGCCCCTCCCTCGGCCAAAGCCATTCTGCCTGCCCGAAAACGCACCCCCACCCATTGTGGTTGAACACCTGCTCTGTGTACCAGGGGAGGGAAGAGGGGCAGCGGCCTGATGAGAGCCCCCATCCCTGGTGAGCTCCCCAGGTACCTCCTACCCCTCAGCCCCTGCAGGGGTGGCTGAGAGTGAAGCTGAGGAGGTGCATCGGCGCTGTGGCAGCCCTTCATGGTGGCAAGGCACTGGATTTCAGAGATAACCACCCTCTGATTAAGTATAGATTAAAAGGATGAAAAGCCCTAACCCCAGCACCCCCACCTCTCACCACAGCCACGCTATCGAAATGAGGTGGGAGGGGAAAGGAAGCAGCCCCTGATCCAGAGTGCTCCTTCCAAGTGGGAGCGAGTCCGCAGCACATACATTCAGCAGGCATAATTGGGCTGCTCTTCCTGGACCAGAGCTGATAAAGTGGACGAAGAGCTCAGCCTCCATAGCAATATGCCAACACTATGGCAACCTAAATCCAGCTCCCTCCTTATCAGCTGCAGTGATTATATAATTGGAGGAACAGTTTTGCATCTGTCTCTTGATGCGGATTGTCATTACTCCCAGGTGAAAGAGCAACTTCTAAAGCAAACAGAAAATTAGCCAGGTGGAAGGAAGTTCTGTTCCCTGGTAGTGCTCGGGCTGCCATTTATTTACAATTTATTTTGTGCAAACAGGACCTGAAAGGTTAAATTGATCAGCAGTCAAGAAAACCTAGTGGCAAGGAGATGGGAGCAAGCCAGTCACAATGTGGAATGGCATAATTCAAGCAACCACAAATTGCCAGTTGCAAGGTAGAGATAAAAAAGACAAGTAGAAGGTAAAGCTAGATCTGAGATCCTGGTCTGCTTCTTGCTTATGAGAGGAAAGATTGATTTGGATAAGTCTTTACTCCAGCATCCTTCCCAGTTGCTGGTGACAAGGTGAATGTTCCAGGTACTACCAATGCAATGCACATTTTTATGTCTGTTTTTGGAACATGGATGATATGACTAGGCCTCTGCTGGTAGCTGATTCCAGCACATGTCTCTTCTCAGCCCCTTACTAGCCTACCTGAACAGCTTTGTGCTTGGGAGCATGAGCAGGAGGGGAGCGGGTGTAATAGTAGCCTATTTAAATAAATAAAGAGTGCTAGAGGTTGTTAGTTGGATTGTGATGACTGTGAGGAACAGGATTTGTATTTGAAAGTACTTTGTTAACTTCTTCACTGCTAATTTGGGTAGGTTTGCAGTATACTCATTTTATGCTTTTGAATGTGATTTTGTACACTGAAAATCTTTCACTCTAAAGTAAGAATTTCCTCATTTTTTTGGGGCATTAAAATAGAAGTCTACTGGGTTTTCATTGCAGTCTCCTGTTGCAAAAAAAAAAAAAAAGAAAAAAAAAAGAAAAAAAAGAGGAGCTGATAGTACTTGTTAATGCTGAGACCCTTTTATCTTTTTTGCCATACAATGGAATGTATTTTTATAACAATTAATTATTCATTACTACCATAGAACATGAGTTTATCTAGAAAACTTTAAAAACCCACCCAACAAGCCCCACAAAAAAGCTTTTAAAACTGACTACATCACATTTAATGCATATGTGGGACTGGATGGCATCCTTGATGGGCACCTTTAATGTGTTCCCTCATAATATTTTGAAAACTTGCTCTCATAATATAAAATGGAAAATCAGTTTGCAAACCCACATTTTACAGCCCTCTCAAGGGAGGGACCAGAATGAGTCAATCTGGCCTCTAGTGTCTGAGTTTGAATTTCAAACCTAATTTAAAGATCCAGTGAAATTTCGCTGCTTGCTGTTCTGGTATTGTGTGGGATCTCTCCTAGTGGCTTTTGATGATGGACCAGGAGATGGAACAAACCCAGTAGTTTTGCTTTGTTTTCCAGTTTCAGGGATTAGGTTGGGAAGTAGGAGTGGGAGGGAGAGCAGGCGGGGGTCCCGGTGGTGCCTCTCCCAGAAGGTGGCACTACAGGGCTGCAGAGCTGGAGTCGTGGCGACGTTCCAGAGGGGTTTGGCAGAAGACACTTCGAGGTCTGCTTCGCTCATCCCCTGCTTTTCAGGAGGAAAGGCCAGATGTAGCACTGATAGATACATATCTATCCCAGAATAGATTTCATTAGGATTGAAGAGCCCCTGGTAGGTCATTTATTCCATGTAGTAATGATCCTTTGAGTGAAAAGCCATTTCTGAGATCATGTCTGAACTACCCTTCCTTCAATTTCAGATAATGCCTTTGGGCTTTGTCCTTATTGCATATTTTGAACAGTTTTCTACCTACTGCTTGTAAAAAAGAACCCCCTTAGGTATCTGTCAACCATAATTAGGTCTTCCTGCAACCTCCTTTCCTAACCTGCCCATATTCTGTTCTTGAAATCTTTCCCTGTAAGACACTCTTTTCATAGCCCTTGTATCTTTTGTATCTGTTAAATTAGGAACTAATTACTATATCCTTTATTTCTCAGAAGCCTATTGCTAGTGAGAGGGTCAAGTCACAAGCATAGTCCCTAATGGATTTTCTGACCTGAAATGAGGGTCAAGTCCACAAATATTGCCCTTCACTTTGCAGGTATAAATACAGAGATGATTGTGTACATGTCACAGCTGATTTCAGTTGAAGGGCTGAAATCTGTCTCATGCTGTGCTACCAAACAAAACCATTGGAGATATGGACAAGAATTTATTGGATGTTTGCTTTAATTTTATGCTCTGTTTTCAGAATGCCAGTTTTAGTTCCTGTATGTTTTTTGGGCAATGTTTTCCATGTAAGAGCTCTTTCCATGGTGACAAAGAGACCAGATTAGCAAACTGAGTCTTGGGTTTTTAGTGTTTGGTTTTTGTGTTCTCATTTCATCGTAAAGGTTTGTCACAGTTGGCATTAGTTGTGGGGCATAAAGAATACCTCTAAATGGTTTGAAACAGCTTATCTTCAGTATCTTTTGGGGAAAAAAAAAAGTATGGATCACTATTTTAAAATGCATCACTAAAATTTCAGCCCCAACTGATTTAACAATAAATGCTTGTACTTAGAAACTTGAGTATTCTGCCTCAAACGACTCGCAACATTTGGGAAGTGTGAAGTGTTTAATTCAAAATAACATGAAATAGCATTGTAGTATTAAAATATTTAATATAATATTAAGCAACAGTAGTTAAACATTTTGCATGATACAGTGCACTGAATTTACTTGTGAAAGTCGATTCTTCAGAGAAGTATTTAAGTGCTTTCAACTGTTTTCTATCCTTAAAAGGAGCATTTAAGTGTCCTGCTAAAGGCATGGAAAGGAAAGCAAATTTTCTTTAAAATAATCTTCAATTATAGAGTTTGGGTTAGGTCCTCATCAATGCTCCTGCTGACCGGTTCTTCCTGAAGTGTGTTAGTTTCTGCCATCACAAACACTTAGTTGTGAAGACTTTGCTGGTGTGCTCTCTGCAACCACTTTATGACACCTTTATGAACCCATTCTTGGTTGCATCTCTGCTCTGCAAGCAAGTAGGGTTTTGCATTACATCTGTGTAATTCAGTGTAGCAGATGTGACACACCCTTGCCGTGAGGAATTAATTTATCCTACCAAGATATTTACTTTGAATTATTTCTCCTTATATTTTGTTTTGTTTTCTCAAGACACTTTAGAGAACATATCATAGAACTGAAATATTACCAGGCATGCTTAGATTTGGCCCACTTAATTTCAGGTTTAGGGAAAGAGGATCCACATTCATGGTTAAAATAAGACCCATCTGAATGGAAAACACTTCAAAATTTACCATTTTCGAGTGTGTGTGAATTGTCACGTGGCGTTTGGACTTAAGATCTGCCTTGTTTAACCCTGTCTGGGAATTAATTCAAGTAACAGACTCACTGAAGTTCAGGAACAGCAAATACAAGATCTCTTCTGAACAAATGTGTTCTCTAATTTTATTGTCTATCAACCAACATAACAGATGTGACTATGAGCAGTAAAAGTCTCTCTTGAATTATTGAAAACAACAAATCAGATCAACACTGAAGAAAGCTTTTACCCATGGCAGATATATGCTTTACAAAACATAATGTTATTAAATCGTTCAATTGCCTATCTTTTTTTTTTTAAGATGGTAGACAAACCCAATATATTTTTTGAGTCAGTCATTTATCTGAAATACTTTTTTTTTTTTAAATTTAGCTAGTGAGGATGTGATGAATTTGAGAGAAAGTATATTATTAAAACATTTATTACTGTATTTCAACATCGTTAATTTTAAGAAAAGATAATATTAAGCTTTTAGACATGTAGGTTTCCACTGGATATTTTTCCTTTCAACATAGTTCATTTATTACCTAACAGAAAATAGGCATTTTTTCCCATGTAATTATACCAATGGATTTTTTATTAAAAAAAATTACCACTTTTAGATAATTTTTAGTTTACTGGAGTAAAGACATCATTGTGCAGCTAAGCTACTTGAGGATCTTTTTCCTTACCCTTTTTTTTTTCCTTAGGAGAGAGGAAGTCACAGTCATACTTGTGTACAGAGAACATGGTGATGGGTTACAGTGCTTCTACCAGAGAGCAGGTGTAGTTTTAGGTGGTATAGTGTTCTTGCTCGGAGCTCTGAAATACAGGGATGAAGTTATATGGGCACCTGTGGCTATATCAAGGCTGTTGTGGATTGATTCAGTATGTAGTCGATAGGATATATAGAAATCTTTGTCTGAAAGAGTCCTTGAAAAAGTTCCCATCTTTTTCTATGGATGGAACATGCTGTTGAGAATGATATAAATTTCACTGAGAACTTGAGAAGCATTCAGAGTAGCCCTTTTTTCATCTTTAAGAGTCACAGACATCTCTGTACTGTGTATAGATACTTCCAGAGCAAAAGGCCTTGCTGAATTTCTCGCAGAAACCTAAATACAACGTTAGAGATTGTATTATATAAGATAAGAAATTGTATGGTCTGGATTTTTGAGTTTGACAGTCCATGAGAAGTGAGGGAAAAAAAAAATCAACCAATCTCCCCAAAAAGATTAATATCTGTATCATAGAAGGTGACAGAATATTTGATGGAATCTCATTTTTGTCTTTATTTTGTCATATTAGCAGTTGTCCAGACAGCTGGGAGATTATTAGCATGGTTCATCTTCAAGAGAAGCTTAGATTAAGGGGAATCCACTGGTGGTGGCTTTGCAGTTGATCTGCTCTGTATGTCACCTTCCCATACATCTTTACGAGACAGGATAGTTCTGGGAGACACTGGTGCCACTGATAAGCATTTCAATGTGGACATTTGTGTTTCTTAGGAGCAGAGATTGAATAAAATCCTAATGTAGGATGGAGGAGACTTGCAGAGGCCATGTAGCTCAACACTTTACTCAAAAGAGGTCTAATTAGATGAGATTGCTCATCTAGTCAAATCTTGACTATGTCTGAGGGCAGAACTTCCACAAGCTCACTGGTCAGCCTCTTTCAGTATTTAACTACCATCATTGTAAAAAACAAAGAGACTCCAACACATTTTTCTAGCCTCTACTCTGTATATTTTAAACTTGTATATTTAAAGATGGAGAGCTAATTTGTGTATGTTAGCCAATAGCTAAATGGTAACCACGCTTCTGTGTTTAATCAGACACAGTGACCGTTTCTCGAGACTCTGACATGGAGGACTTGAGGGACTTTTACCTCAATGTATCACTTCAGTTTCAGAGTAGTTTGTTTGATTTTTTGGAAATCTTATCATAGCTTATAGGTGAGATGAGACATGCTCAGAGTCTCAGTTGCTCTGAGACACACTGCGTTTGTACGTGGGTTGTTTCCCTGCACTGTACTAAAATAGCTTTCATGCAGAATTGTGGCTAGGGATAGAGACCAGTACATATAATGATGAGTAGCAACCTGCGCAGTTCACTTTAATGTTCCAATACATGTTAACATATCAGGTCAATAGATGAATCCTGCTATAATTTACAAACATTTATCTGAATCTAATTACTTACTGTTTGGATATATGTACCCACACATAAAATCACCATGGAAGTGATGACTGTCAGGCTTGAATCCAAACAGAATTGGCATCCTAACTTTAATTTAGATTCCTTTTCTCCAACTGACTCTTTTTTTTTTTTCCAATTGAGATAACTGTTAGTAGATGTTCTATGTCCGAGTGGAAAGCAGTGATGAGTGCTATACCTCAGAGGTCAGTATTAGGACTGGTGCTGTTTAACATTGTCAGCAACATGGACAGAGAGTTTGAGTGTACCTTCAGCAAGTTTGCCAACATCATCAAGCTGTGTGTTGCAGTTGACATAGTAGAGGGAAGGGACATGAGCCAGGTTTGAGAGGTAGGGCCATGTAAACCTCATGAAGTTCAACAAGGACAAGTGCAAGGTCCAGCATGTGAGTCAGAGCAATCCCCCGCACAAATACAGGTGGGATGAGTGAATTGAGGGCAACCCTGTGGAGAAGGATTTGGGGATTTTGAAAACCTGAATGTAAGCCAGCAATGTGTGCTTGCAGCCAAGAAAGCCAATTGTATCTCAGGCTGCATCAAAAGGAGCATGGCCAGCACATTGAGGGAGGTGATTCTCCCCCTCTACTCCACTCTTGTGAGACCTGACTTGGAGTGCTGTGTCAAGTTCTGGGGTCTCCAACATAAGGACATGGAGCTTTTGGAGCAAATCCAGAAGAGGGCCACAAAGACCACCAGAGAGATAGAACACCTCTGCTATGAGGAAAGTCTAACAGAGTTGGAGATCAGCCAGCATAAGGCTTTGAGGAGACCTTAGAGCAGCCTTGCAGCAGCTAAAGGGGCCCTGTAAGAAAGCTGGAGAGAGACTTTTTACAAGGGTGGTTAGAGATAGGACAAGAGGAAATGGCTTTAAATGGGAAAAAAGTAGACTTAGATTAGATATTCAGAAGTGCTTTCCTGTGAGTGCTGAGGCATTGGAACAGGTTGCCCAGACAGACTGTGGATGCCCCATCCCTGAAGTGCTCAAGGCAAGATTAGATGGGACTTTGAGCAACCTGGTTGAGTGAAAGTTGTCTTTGTCCATGGCAGAGGGATTGGAAGTAGATGATTCTTAAGGTCCTTTCCAACCCAAACTGTTCTATGATTCTATGGTGTCTTACAAGCTTATAGAGGAATCCTGAGAATATGTATGTGTGGAGGCCTTTTGCAGTTTTTCTTTCTTCTATGTGTATGTGTGTTTTTCAGTCCCAAATACAACATTCTAAATCTCAGTGGCTGTATCAGCAGGAAAAACCATTCATAATCCATGAAAAGAGACCTGAAAGTTGAATCTCCTTCAACAGCTAGGAGGAGTTATCAGAGTACCAGTTAAAGCCTTGTGTGGGGTAGGGGAGGAAGTTATTTTACCTGGCACCTGTAAGGAAACAGAAGAAATACACAAGATTGTTCAGAAATCAGAGAGAGACCAAAAATCCCTGGCTGATCTATTTGCATCTTGTACATAAATCTTAAGAGTTAATTGTTTTAAGGAAAATATTGTCTGAGATCCATCTAACCTTAAAGGATGCTTTATCATATGTTTTAAACATGCTTCTCTAAATGGTATAATTATTTCTGAAATTTTTCAGGTTTTAGCCCATGATGTGGATGGTTGCCTTTGGGTATTTTGGAAAAAACAATTAAATATGACTGAACATGACATTATAATTACAAAGTAAATATGCTCTAATTGAGTAATTAACTCAACATTTCTTCCTAAAGGCATTGTAGGAACGAATTCATGTTACTGATTAGATTTCAGATTCTTTATTGTAAAGGAGAAAAAAAATACTTCCTTTCTTCGATATGGCTGGCTAGATATAAGGCTTTTTAAAATTCCTTAGATTTTGAAATTTAATATGTATTTGATACATCAGATGTTCCTCTAACACTTTTCATCAGATGAAATAATCTTTTAAATATACAGAAAGTGTTTCTGTGTCATTTTGCTTGCACGTCAGTTCAACTCTGTTAGATACCAACTGCATTATTCTTCATGCATTATTGACAAAAATAATGATTCCATAATTGAAACTTGTGTGATATAGCTGTTAATAGTAGAGTTCATGAATTTTAGATACAGAAATGGTACAATGGACAGTATGAGAAGCAAAAGAGTACAGGTGAATTCAGGAATTAAAATTGATGTTTGTTTAAGACAGAATAAAAAGGATTATTGCACTTAAATACACTGCACAGTGTATTTATGTTGAACTTTATGTTTAATTACGATACAGATCAACAAGTATCAGGAAGATGAAAGCTAAGACTGATATGCATTGCCAAACTTTGCAGTGTTTTCTATCTTGTAGATTTCATATAGTTCGCAAAATGTTTGCCCTGCAGACATAGATGTAAATATTAGATATTTGGCTTTAGTTAACTATGAAGGTGCCTGATTTCATTGGGAGGAATGTAATATATTGACAGCACAGTTTGCAAATTGAGTCAGATAAGCCCAAGTGTCACTAAGAAAACAGAGGAAATCCATAGTATTCATTACTTTATTGAGTTGTAAATAGACAGATGTGTAGGGAGGAAAGCATCACCTGTGTGCTGAGATTCCCATATGATAATTAAATCTCCTGATATTGCTGATTTGTAAATTGTATAGATGCACAAAGTGTTTTCAGGTAATGTACATTTGAATTAGTGTCTTTGGAGAGCAGTAAGATGCATTTATAGAGTGAAAATTGAAAGTTATCAAGTTTACTTGTGGTTTGAATGGAATCTTTGTATGATTATTCAGGAGCAACAGGTAGGAATGGATTGTGTGACATTTTTACTCCACTTTCACCTGAATGCAAATTTTAGATGTAAACTCAGATATCAATCAGATTTTGTGCAAGTAATGTAAAAAATTAATTCTTCAATCAGTGAATGGCTTGAGTGTTAGACCTCTAATATCTCTTGTCAGACTCTCACCAACTTTGGCTCAATTGCACAAATCCTGTGAGAGTGCAATGTTTGTTAGCAGATGTTTGGAATGGGGCAGTCCTGAACCTGGCAGTACACTCTCTGCTGAGCTCTGAAACTTTTCTCTACAGTTTTCTTTGAAGAAAGTTGGGATCTTTTTTGTTAAATGTGATGAAGCTTATTGCTTAAATCACAAATGAGAGAATCCCAAGTTCCTGCATTAAAGCCTATATTAAAGCATACATTAAAGCTTAAGTATTAACTTGTTTCTTGGTTTTATTTTTTTGTTTGCTTGGTTATTTTTTTTTATTTATTTACATTATGACTGGAAGAGTTAGTTTCATGTTAATTTTGGATTTGAAAGCAAGTGCAATAACATAGTGGTGGCTGGAATAAACAGTACCTTTTGTTAATATGGTCATTACAACAGAAGTCAGAAATAAAAGAGTGAAAGATTAACATAAACATGGCTTGAAGGCTTTTATCCATTTTAAGGCAAAGAGTGTCAAGAAAGATCATAAGAGATGAAAACTTGTGTTCTAATTTGCATGCAGTGATAAAAGCTGTTGTGCATGCCAAGCAGTCAGTCAAAAATTAACCAGTAGTACTTGCTTCTGACAGTTCCTAAAAACAACTAAAGTATTTTAAAATAAAACAAACCTCTCAGATATCAAGCTTGAAGAAATTTGAGCATGGAGCTCTAGAGGTAGTTGGCAGAATCTCCAGGAAAGTATCTTAGCACACAGTCAAACTTGAAGCATTTTAAAAAGGATCACATTCTAAGAATAATACCAAAAAATGTTGCAAAAAGATTTTAATTTTGATAATGCAACTTCTCCTACTTCCTATGAAACATTATGCTTGGATATCTTAAATGCTTTCAATGTGCAATGTGTGTAACACAACTTAGAGTATTTCTATCAATAGATATTTGACTAGAACATACATCCTGAGGTCTTAAAGCTTGCACTGAAATAAGTTTCCATTCAAATTTTATGGTACCTATGGGTCAGTAGTTTTCAACCTATTTTTCTAGTACTTAGCATTTTTGTTGAGAACTCTGCTGCTACCTTACTTTGCCTTGATTTTGTTCTTATTTCATTAGACGCTTTTCTACTTTTATTTTAAGGTACTTATTTTTGAGATTGTCTGTTATGCTTTAAGGTGGTTTCATATGGAGAATGTTAGTGCACAGAATTCAGAGCTAGGTTTGACTGAATGGTGCTAAGAAGATTTATATGCATGCTGTAGGGCCAGAGGATACATTATTTATGAGAAATATGGATGTGAAAAACCTATGTGCAGTCAAGTCTACAAATATCAGAGGCCAGGCAATTTATTCCTATAGCACGTATCAGTGGTGTTTTGATACTGCAAAAGGGAATGTGATATAAGCTTGTTCAGATGGCTTAATACAGTTGTGAGTTTTATTACTTGTCTCACTCTGTCAATGCTGAAATACTTTTAAAAAATACTATTTAGAGACAGAATTGTGGCAGAAGATGGAAAGCCTCACCTGTCATCTTAGGATTTAAACATCTAGTTCATTTAGATAGTTGTTTCAGTAACAGGAATAGAAAGTATCTAAACCCGATTCTATAGCTACAAAACACTGTACAGAGAGGTTTGACAGTCTGTCAGGTGCTATTTGGGAGATTGATGTAAAGACTAGAGTATGGACATTTAAAGAATCAGATGGTATTTTAATTAATTTCTGTGTTAGGATGTAGACTTCCAGAAAGTCTGTCTTACCTCCACAAGGGCTATATTTCTTTCCTTTTAGAAGGCTGTTAAAGAAATATTTTCTCTGAAGTTATCTACTGATGTTCTTATTTATTTACATGGTCATGATCCCTTAGTATGAACATTTCCCAGTGTTACAAAATCTGTCGCTCTTCCCAACATGTCAAGTCAATAGGGTTGGAAAATAAATTTTTATCATTAACTATGTTGCCTGTGCGTATGTGAAGATATTGCTCTGGGAGGTGCAGGCAAAGAAATTAATTTGGCATTTTATTTTTATAAGGTGCACGTCATGAAATGGTATATAGTTACTGATGTCATCATGCCTGTAATGGACGTGGCAATAGTGGGATTCTCAATTCATCTGTCTGGGTGATAACAAGGGAGAGCAACCCCTGTCCTGATCCTCGTGATTGCACAAGCAGATTTAAATATTGTAGTATGGTCAAAACAACAAACAGGTTGTTTGGTTGTGCTGGTCCGGCTGTGGTAATCAAGTGCAGAGATCCTGATGGGTATCCCCATACAACAGTTGCCCCATGATTTGCATGATCTCTTTTCAGTTCTGCTGTCTCTCTTTCTGTTTGCCTTCATACCTTCATTTTCCATCCAGTCTCTTTCAAAATAAACAACCCAATCCTTTTTCCCCCCACTGGTCTCCGCTTTTCAATATCCTTACTCAAGTTTGATGTTTCTTCCTGGACCTATTTGCCGTTACTGACACAGTTACTTGGGTGCTGTTGGCCTTGTAATACTGCCCAACAGCACTCTGGCACTTTCTTTCAACCAATTGTGAAGTTTGGTCATGTGGGACTCGCCTCCCTCTTAATCATACATAAAATCTGGCCATTTTTCATTATGCTACTTTGCAGGTCTTGTCAGCTTCTCCCTATATTGTGTCTGGTAATTTCTGATGTTATATCCAGTAGTTTTCCATGTCCTGTTCAGTTATCCAGGCCAGCACTGAGTCATCTGCTTGCAGTCTTAATACCAAGTGTTCTGAGTAGTCTTTGCTGAGTGAGTGCTGTGTATTAACAAGTAAAGAGGATTCTCTTCTTACAATCTTTCCCTGATGATCAGCAGTCTTATTGTTAGGAGATATAATGGTTGTGAAAGGAGACCAGCATCTTGGGTAACTGGAAACAAATGATCAGGCAGGTTTGGTCAGAGATCCACAGGTTTATGAGTAGTCAGTGAAGACATCTTGGTGTGAATTTTGAACCAGATACTTTATTGTCAGGGTATATGCGGTTTCACTCTAGAATGAAAGTTGCAGAGATAAAATATGCTTCTCTTGAAGCTGGGTGTTACCATGATCAAATGTGGATCTGGTAGAAAAGAAGACTACTGCTCTAGGGACAGCATATGGTAGTATGTGGTGCACACACAGTGTACTTGGTGGATAATGGATAAGAGGAATTACGCCTCTCTTTTCCTTCCGGGTCTACACATGCTTATCAACAGGCACAACCAGGACTTGAATAGCAACCCAGATGCAGACATTTCTGGTTTATCAGCCATCATTCCAGTGTGCATATCATGAGGTGTTTTTATTTTTACTTTCAAATAGTTGGAAAAAGTTATCTAGGTTCTGGAACTATTAGAATGCTTCAGATATCTGCCTACACAGTTGTGTGTGTGTGTATATATCTCAGCAGAAGTATAACTTGCTTGGTGGATCAGAATGAATAAGTGACTGATCAAAATAATCTAGCTGTGTTATGAAAGATTTGGAAGGACCATTTCTCTCTTACTTCATACTGTATGTTTTCAGATTGTCATTCATCTAGTAAAACTAGGAATTTGGCATAGATTTCATTTCACCTCACTGTTGGTGTTTAAATTGTCTAGTTGGAGCTAATAATCTAGAGTTCGTGTGTAGTCATTGGAGAGGAAGGCAGCCATGGCCAGACAATATTATTGCTAGCTAACAGAGGTGAGGTGGACTGCTTTTTTGGATGAACTGAACTTGACTATAGAGTTTAAGCTTTGATTACTAAGTTAAAATCTGACGTAGTCTAAATTGATAGAACTAGTAAAATGAATTCCACCTTCTGCATGTGTGTAGATTTCTAATTTTGGTTGGCAACAACAAAAGTGTAATGTGAAGAAAGGAGTGTGCCTTTAGTAGGTTTTAATAAGTCATCTGTCTTTCAAGTGACCTGTATGAATGCAAATACATTGAATGTATAATTCCTGTCTGGATGCATATCATTAAATAAAAGAGATTGTTAAAGAGAAGCATGACAAGAAAAAACAACTCAGGAAAAATTCCTATTTGAATTTCAGGTAAGCTGCTTCTTGAGGAAAATTCCCATCTCCATCTGGGATGAATACACTTCATTTTTTTCCCAAGACTGTGTTTAAGATTGGAGAATATTGTGAATGCAAAATAAGTACCTTCAGGAAGGAGATGGGGCTTTCCAGGCAGTGGCAAAGAGGGATGGCAAACATGCCAGAAGACACAGCATCAGAGATACTATGCTGTAATGCGTCCAGTCTGCTTCTAGCTAGTGAGTGTGGTTAGCTAGGCTGGCTGGAATGTACAAAAGTTATAAGGAAAGATTAATAGTTAGGTAATAGCAATGTAGAGAGTTCTCTGCAGTAACTCTTCTGGCTTGTATGTTTTGTGCTTTTTGGGTGAACAAATACAGCACGTACTGCCATTTTCAAAATGATTGCAAACTTCTGCAGTAGCAGAGTCCCACAGAGAAGATAAATTGAGGTGCAAAATTCATTTGATCCTGTTAACTTGGCAACATTGTTCAAATTTGGGTGTTTTGGCAAATAATGTTTCTGTCTGCCACAGTCTGAAGTACCAGGCAAAGCCTGGTTGGTATGTGATTGAGAGCTCCTGCCCCTCCAGAATGCAGCCAGAAGAGGATTAGAAAGATTGACATTGTGATGACATCAGGAGAAAAATGTTAACCCATCTTGGCAGGGCAAGTTTTTGTTGTCATGAACAAAGGGTGGCACACTTTCTTTATATCTTCATGATACTACATTATCTTAAAGACTGTGTGTTTTCAAAATTTCTTCCTCTCTGCCACAGCAGGGATATAAAGTCTTTGTTTCATCTTATCTCTTCAGAGACTATTTTCCCAAAATGTGTAGCCTTGACTCTATAATGATGTCCTTCGCATAAGCTATGTAGTGATGAAATGCCTGCCGTGCCCAGGAACGAAAGCTGTGCTGTGTCAGCTACAACATATGAAACAACTATTAAAGCTTCCTCAAGAACATGGACAAGAAATTCTGTTTGCAGAAACTATATATTTGCAATGAGGCAGATCTCTTTGTAGAAATACTTGCCATTCTTGTGAGATGCTGATAAAAATAATCAAACTTTTTGAACTCAAAGTTGAAAATTGAATTTTAAAAATCAGAACCAAGGGGAATTTTTGACAAACTAACATTATATATTTTTAATGTAACATTTCTACATACATTAATATTATGAGCAGCTTTCAGTTTAAACTTTCTGTAGAAATCACAAACATATGCTATGCTTCTACAGAAGACTCTTCTGTAATTTTGCATAGGGTTATCTGTGCCGCTTTCTGTCATCATTTCACCATTTGCTATTGAATGCTCTTTTACTGCATGTGCCTAGTACAGCAACTCAAAACTTGAGACAAGAGAATGTTTTAGGAAATGTATAGATTTAAGTGGGAGTAATTTATTTAAAATAACACAACTGGTTTTGTAACACTACTTTTATGATGAAGCCACTGTGCTGCAAATAACTAAGGACAGAAATGGGGATCCCCAGCCTATGTGTGAAAATGTTGCCTGTATCCTACTACAAGTCTCAATATGTTGTAAACGATACCCATTTTACAGAGAAACTTCCAACTGGTGTATTTTAGATAGCGTCATAATACCTTTGTGTTTCCTACTGTCCTTGGACTGTCTGATGATACAGATATTTGAGGATATCTGCCAAGCTGAAGACTCCCACTCAGCGATTTTTGAATCCTGCTGTTTGAGCCCCAGAAGGGCAGATCCTCTTTGGCCAATCTGATATGCTTCTATGACAAGATGGGGGAAAGGCTGTGGATGTGGTCGTCCTGGATTTTAGTATGGCCTGCTTGAGGATGGGAAGGCTCTTCAGAGGGACCTAGACAGGCTGGAGTGATGGGTTGAGGCCAGTTGTATGAGATTCAAGGCCAAGTGCCAGGTGCTGCACCTGGGCTACAGCAGCCCTGTGCAAAGCTACAGGCTTGGAGCAGAGCAGCTGGAAAGCTGCCTGGCAGAAGAGAATCTGAAGGTGCTAACTAACAGCTGCTGAATATGAGCCAGCAGTGTGTCCAGGTGGCCTAGAAGGTCAATGGCATCCTGGCTTGTATCAGAAACACTATGATCAACAGGACCAGGGAGGTGATTGTCCCCTTATAAGGCCGCACTTCAAATACTATGTTCAGTTCTGAGTCCCTCACTACAAGAAGGACATTGAGGGGCTGGGGCATGTCCAGAGAGAGGCAATGAAGCTTGTGAAGGGTCTAGAGAACAAGTCTAATGGGGAGTGGCTGAGGGAGCTAGGGATGTTTAGTCTGGAGAAGGAGAGTGAGAGTAGATATGATCGCTCTCTACAACTACCTGAGGGGAAGTTGTAGTGAGGTGGGAGTTGATCTTTCTAATAATGAATGATAGGACACGAGGAAATGGGTTCAAATTGCTCCATGGGAGGTTTAGCTTAGACATTAGGAAGAACTTTTTTAGCGAGAGGATTATTAAACATTGGAACGTGCTGTCCAGGGAGAGGGCGGAGTCACCATCCCTAGAGATATTCAAAAGATAGGTAGATGAAGTACTGAGGAATATGGTTTGGTTTAGTTTAGTGACGAGCCTGGCAGTGTGAGGTTAGTGGTTGGACTTTATAATCTTAAGGATCTTTTCCAACCATAACTACTCTATGGTTAGAAAAATATCCAGGCCTAACATGGGAAAATAAAGTGGAAGTGACTGCTGACATTTCTAGTTTAAGATTTTCATTGGTTAGGCCTCCTTGTTGTTAGCAATGTATACCTTATTAAAAATCTGAGCTTACTTAGTAACAAATGATTTAATCTCATAAAGGTAATTCTGGTTAGTTGAAAGAGTCATGTGACGTCAAAATCTTTCACTTACTCATACTGATAAAATGTGATCAATTGTTTAACTGTCTTTTATGTAAGGCTAAATGATTCAAATATCTTTAGTCTCCCATTGTAAGATACTATCCCACTCCACATTTTCTTGTACCCCTTTTTCTCAGTTCATTAAACTATGTTGTTATTCTTTTTGAGGTGTGGATTCAAGAACTGGGGGCTGTGATTTTGTGTTCCACGGTAATGCTCCGTACAGTTACATTATCTGGACTTTTAGGTTGAAAGTCATTGAGGTCCATGTTGTCTGTGTGTTAGTTCATTCTGACTGTTAATTACAGCTAGTCAGATAGCTCTCAGGACAAAGCAGCTCAGTCATGAAATAGGAGTTAACTTGCTTGTATGCTCTGCCTCCAAACAGGAGAGGCACAATACTGATGGCAAGCTCCAGAGGTGCCTATTCCTTGGAAATTGGCTGGATGTTTTGGGGGTTTGTGTTTGGTTTTGATTTTTTTTTTCTTCCTGATGGGCAGTACCAATGTAGAATCTCTTGACTAGTGTTCAGATGCTATAAGCTTAAATGGTGTGTAGGAAATTTCTTGCCTCTGAGATGCTGACCCTATGAAGTGCAGAACATCCCAGAAAAGGAACAGAAAGGAGCATTGCCTTTAGTGTCATCTGAAAGCTATCAGAAAGATGGAGCTGGAGCAGTGAGTAGAGCACTAACTTAATGGCAGTGCTAAAATACTGCCTGCTGAGTTCTAAGTGATTTACAAACCTGCTGTATGTCTGCTCTTGCCACCTTTGCTCTGGTACATGTAAATTCAGTAATGATCAATGAATCAGCTTTTATATAAGCAGGATTTTTTTATTTTTAGAAAGAATCTATAAAGACTGTCTCAAACATTTGTCTGCATCCACTGCAGAAAAGGTCACAGAGAAGCTGGTTAACAATGTTTATATAGACAACCAGTGACATAAGAACTATTTCAGGGTTGCATGTTAGTGTTCAACCTATGATGTAAGCCAGATACTGTGTTATTTTTTTTTCCTCATAGAAGTGCTTACAAAGATTTTCTTATGTTTTTTTTTTCTCACCTTTTATTATTTTTCCCCTCTCTTTTTGTTACAGTTGCAATCTTCTGAGTGCCTTATTTAGCTTGGAAATGCTCTTACCTAGCAGAGCAAGTCAAGAGTGCTTGTTTTTACGTCTCGATATTACGTGTGCTTAATGTTTAGACTGAAATATCCTCCAAGAGGATATCAGTAAAGAAAAAATAATGTAAGAGAAAAGTCTGAATGTTAAAGATAGAATGTGCTACTTTAGATTCCAAACAAATAATCAGAAAAATAATTTTCTTCTACACAAAGTGAATATGAAGTATGACTCTAAATCTGTTAACATTGCAAGTCCAGTTCAAGCATGCTGTTTTGTTTTCCCTCTTTTTTTTTTCCTTTTTTTAAATTGCCTCTAAATATGCCCCTGAAATGAAAATAAGTTTTCCTTTGTGTAGCAGGGTTTATATTCATGCGGTTAGTAATTTTCTATGGGTTTCTTTAAATGTAGGTTCTAGAAGACTTCCATTTTCTTGCATAGCAGAGCACATTGCGTGTGGAGCATCCTCTTGAGATTCTGTGGATGAAAGGAAGTATAAGAAAAAACACTTTTTTTCCCCCATCTCTCTGTTCAAACTTTACCTTCTTTGCATGATCTTTCTAGCACCTTAATGGTGCCAAGTAACAGCCCTCCATTTTGAATACTTTTGAAATCATTAAAAAATGATATTAATTAGATTCCTAAAATCAGGATAAACCACAAATGTATCTATTTTCACTTGCTTAATTCTTAAAATTTTGCAGAAGTTCTTGTGTAGACGATTTCAAAACTTTTGTCTTCAGTTACTTATTCTGATGTTTTGTTGGATTTACTCTAATCAGCAGGGGGGAAAAAAACACATTTTAAAACCAGAAAAATGTACTTTTTAGTACACTAAGATTAATCATAGAATCATAGATTGGTAGGGTTGGAGATCAAAGTCAATTTTGACATTTGAAACATCTTTTAATACCTTTTTCTTTGAAACTGCCTGCATTTCAAGAAGGGAGCGCATCTTTAATGTTTTGCCTTTCTGAAAAGCAACAAATAGCTTTTAGGTGAGTGTTTTGTGTAGATGCTAATGATATAGTTTACAGATGTCTGGTTTTCACAAAGTATAATGTAGTAGGTACCTTGATTTGGGTGTCTACTTGTGGTCAGTTCTTGCAACCCTACCCACAAACTCATAGATAGAAATGGTGCAAAGTATGGTGCAAATTATTGTACTGGATAGCCAAAGTGGTTCATGAAATGTCACCATTTTGAATGAGGAGGCTAAAAAGGAGGAGGGATGTGGACCAGATGGCCTTCAGAGGTTCCTTCTAACTTATTGTATGATAATGTGGATTACTGACTTTCGGCTGAGGGTATCACTGCTGGGAGTGAGGGCTGACAGGCAGTGCTTATGGCTTGTATAGAAAAGTTTGCTATATATTCTTCTTCTATACACCTGCTAAACTCTTTCCTGCAAACTCTGCCTGCTGTCTGGATTTGTGCAGCTGAACACTGACCCTGTAAACAGCGAGAGAAAGCAAAAAACCTCAACCTATAAGAATTGCACTATGTGTTGTTTATCGTGGCTGATATCTATTTAGATCTGGATGTTAAAGGTGTGATTTTTTTTTTTTTTTTTAGTTTGTGTGTGTGTGTGTGTGCCTTCATTGACATTCTTACTGTGTGAAACTCGCAGACCTATATGGAGATCTTTATGCTTTTTAGTCATTATCTATGTGATATAACTGGGAACAGATTGCTATTTATGGACTGAGAATACTATGAGTTGTGGAAGAGTTGTGATTGATTTTTCTAGGATGAAGGATCATTGGAATTGCAGGGTTTGAATTATTTAGATAACAAAATTTATACATACATTCTGAATTTTGTCATGTTTTGGGCCCAAAGCAGCTATAGAGTTGTGCTGTACCTTGTGCAAAACCACATGTGCATGCATGCACTCCCCACACATAAGTGAGATTCACTTAATCCACTTAAATTTTATATATAATTAAGTTTGGTTTAGATCATAGAGAATGGCACTTCTAGCAGCTGGTTTAACTTGTATTTCAGACATCTGTTTTAAAAATGGAAGAAATGTTCCTCTGCACTGACTACAAGATCCCTTCTTAAGAATAGATTGTGTAGGGTGAAGCAGATCAGAACAAGTTTGTATATTGATTTCTATCCCACTCTGCATTCCTAGACAAACAGTCTGGAAATCATCTAATACAGTGAAGAATATTTTAAACTTGTAAGACTTTCATTTCTGTAAAGAAGTTATATTTAGATTACTCACTAAGTGAAGAGTAATCATTCACCAATAAGAAAATGATGAACAGTTTAGGTGACAAGTTTGTCACACGAATCTAATCTGTTGAGTTACAGTTAGTCTCCAGAGGAGTTTCACTGAAGGAAATTTTATCAAAGATGTGCTTGATTTCAGGATCCTTAATGCTGGTAACATTAATTTAGATGAATGGTGCAAAAATACATATTTAAGCAAGAAGGCTTTCTTGGTGTCACCATTTGAGGATCTGTGCCTGAAGTTTGTCCAAGAAGCATGTTGTTCTTCAAGAAACAAATCTTGATGTGTATGCACACTACTGCAAAGGTGTACTCATAGGTACACTGAAATACTTTGAAAAGATATATTAATGCAGTACACCACAAGATGTGCATCTAAAACTGCCTCAAGTGAGGAACCTTCATTTTTAGTTGATATGTCATCTTGTGTTAGAAATGTCTTGGTGCTGTGAGAGATTACATTAACACAACAGAAGCATGGCTTTACGTTAAGAGATCTTGCTAGCCATTCCTTTGAATACATGACTAATTGTATTCTCTCAGGCTTATTTGAAATGAATACAAGAGCTGTTATTAGGAAAAAAAGTCACTAGTCCTCCATTGCTCTTTTTGAGAAGAAATCAGGTTAAAGGAGGAGTTTTGTTTGTTTGATGAGGTCTGGGTTAAGGATCAATTGAGCAACGTGGATGTAATGGGTGCTGAAGGAGCTGGCAGATGTCATTGCTAAACCACTCTCCGTCATCTTCAGTAAGTCATGGAAAACAGAAGAGGTGCCTGAGGACTGGAGGAAACCAAATGTGACTCCAGTCTTCAGAAAAGGCAAGAAGGAGGAGAGAGGTAACTACAGACTGGTCAGCCTCACCTCCATCCCTGTAAAGGTGATGGTATGACTTCTTCTGGGTGCTGTCTCCAGGCATATAAAGGACAAGAGAGTCACTTGAAGCAGTCAACATGGCTTTACCAAGGGAAAGTCATGTTTGACCATCTTGATAGCCTTTTATGAAGACGTAACCAGGTGGATAGATGGTAGTGGTATAGTGGATGTGGTTTATCTTGATTTCAGTAAAGCATTTGACACCGTCTGCAACAGCATCCTCACAGCAAAACTGAGAAAGTGTGGGCTGGATGATCAGATAGTGAGGTGGATTGTCAACTGGTTGAAGGGAAGAAGGCAGAGAGTTGTGATCAATGGGGCAGGATCTAGCTGGAGGACTGTCTAGTGGAGTCCTTTAGGAGTCAGTGCTGGGACTGGTACTGTTCAATATATTCATTAATGACCTTGATGAGAGGGAACAGAGGACACAGTCAGCAAATCTGCTGATGATACTCAGCTGTGAGGGAGTGGCTGACACAAGCTGGAACACAAGAGGTTCCAAAGAAATACAAGGAAGAATTTCTTCACTGTGAGAGTGACAGGGCACTGGAACAGGCTGCCCAGATGAGTTGTTGTGTCTCCTTCTCTGGAGACAATAAAAACCCATCTGGTTGAGTTTCTGTGTGACCTACTGTAGGTGGTCCTGCTCTGGCAGAGGGGTTGGACTAGATGATCTTTTGAGGTCCCTTCCAACCCTTAAGATTTTTTGATTCTGTAATGTTGAAGAAAACTGTTCCCTGGCTTGATTTCCAAGAGCTTAGTGTAGGTGCCACTAAAGATATGACTCAATAAACCAAAAAGAATTCTTGTGGGTTTCTTTGTGTTTTCTTGTAGCTTGAAAGCCAAAAGCAAATGCAAATGTTTCAAAGGAAATTGGTCTCTTAACGTTCTCCTACCTACCAGCTGAATAAATTTAATCTCCTAATAGAATTTGTAGTCAAGCTGAGTTGTACTATAGATTTCTGTGCTTCTCCTGATATCTACATCAATTATCAAGCTTTTCATATTGACCTTGGGACTTAACATTTATTAGACTCCATGCTTTTTTTCACCTTCTTTCTTTTATTTAAAAAAAGAGATCTTGCCTCCTAGTCCAGTTGTCTTGAAATCATAGTAACAGAAGAGAAAATAAGATGCTAAATGAATTTTTGTGACTAAGGATTTTAAAACTTGTGGCTTTCTAGGTTTTTCTGCACAAGATTTGACAAGATGCTTCTTTGATGAAGGAGGCAGAACAGACTGTTTATTTACTTTGTTTTGTCTCAGGATAGAGAGATAAAACCAGAGAAGGAAAGAACACTCAAGTGATGAAATCTTAGATGATAACTTGTTGTCACTTGCTAATAAGATGTGGGGAGTGGGGAGATTCTATCGTTTGTGTTATTGTAGACAGAGCTGTAACAATCCGAAGGAGTCTGTAAAGTAAGCATGTAATTTTCTGTTAATATAAGCAGGGATTGTATCTTTTATTAAAGCAAAACCTCACTGCAAGCCAAACACTGCCTCCTCCTCCAGTGCCCAAAGAACAAAAAAACCAACCAAACAAAAACCCCAACCCCAACCACCTGAATTGTGTTTACTGAAAACCATAGTATTTTCAAACAGAAAGTAAGGGAGATATTACAAATTTGTGTTTTGGTACTGAGATCATTTACATGTCTCAGTGCCTATGGAGGAAAGATCTTACCAGGAAGCAATGAGTTTCCAACATATTCTGGAATGTTTTACATGGATAAAACTATGTATGTTTTGATTTTAAAGGAAGAGTTGTCTTATGATTTAATCCAGTGTTGATAGAGAGTTATTATTGCTTGTATTCTTACAAGCCAGGAACTGGTTTTGCTGGATGTTCTACCAGTATAGAATGAAAGCCTGTCCCTTTCTCTGAAAATTCTCAATAATGTTGGCAAAGTTATGGTAATTAACTGTGAACACTGCACAGTAAATTTTAAAGCAAAATATTTAACTTGGAGGCATTCAATACTTCAAGTAAGATGAGCTCTTAGATTTGCTCTCTCCATTGAAATGTACTTCTTTTTTCACATTACTAGTAGCTCATTGCATCTTCTTATAGTCATGGCACGCAGCACCTCCCCCATCCTCATTTGGAGGAGTGAAGAAGCAAAGATCTAGTTGCAAATGGTTCTTGAAAAAGATCTTTTTTTTTGTTTAGATTTAAAAAACATGTTTAGTCTCAACTATGGCAAACCAACTGTCTTAAATTGTGTATCTTTATGTGTGTGTTCTGAAGCCTCAAAACAATTTACAAGAAACATTCCTTAACTCTCTTATCTGGGCTAACATTACGCACTGAGTTTTAGTTGGACATAATGCTTAAAAGTGTATGTGTATATTATAAATTTTGTTGTAGAAAAAAACATAGTTCAGGTTACAATTCAGCTTTCATGATAAAGCCTAGCTCTACCTACAAATTACCTCCAGAAAAATCTTTTGTTTTAAAAACCCTTCATGTGTTACTTGAGCAGTTAGCTTCCAGAATTAATGTCAACTCTTTTTTTCTGGTTTAAAAAGACAAATAAGGAAAAATATCCAAACCATATTTTAAAGAAAGTGAATTTAACATGTCTGTGGCCCTACATCCACTAGGGGAAATTTCCAGAGATGTCAACATAAAATTTAACAAAGATTTCTTGAAAAGACTGTTTTCCCATACAAATAAGTGGGTTTATTTAACTTCAAGATCTTAAACTTTGTGTATGCCTAGGTGTTACAGTCCCAAGATTCTAAGACTTTTAGAAAAATATTTGTAGAGTGAGGCTTTAAATCCAAAGAAGTAGAGTTCTCGACCAATTGAGGGCCCTCATCTTCCCCCTCACAGAGCAATGAGCATGTATATGGTACTTGTAATGTGCTGTAGCTATGATAAGAAAGGATTTACTCAGAGGAGTCTCTTTTGGTAGATGAATTGATGAAAAAAAAGTTAAGAGGCTTTCTGAGCAAAAGCTCTTCTTCAGGCCAAACTTGCTTTAGACTAACAAAAGCAATTACTTCTCATTACAACTCTTGCCTCATGGATGTAATACAGAGAAATGTTTTTCTGTCTGTCTAAAAGTCAGACAGTATGACAACATCAACTTCTGTTCTGTTGGGCATCCAACAGAACACCCAAGACTTTTCTGAAAATAATTTTACATTTTTCTGAAATAATTAGATAATGGACATAGGCATTACCTAATTTCTGAACTGCATTCTATTTTAATGATTTTATTTTTTCCAATTCAGGAAATTCATTGTAAATACAAATCCTGTCCTTCAGTGTATTTGCTTTACCTCCCACCTTAATAGTAACCTGCTTGTTTAATAACATCATTCACCATTTCATCATACAGATTGTTAATGAAAACATTGAATAATATTGGATCCCCGACAGGCACTTGGGTACCTACATGTGACATGTCCTCAAATTAGTGTATCAATTATAACTGCTTTCAGGCATGCACGATTTTTGTACTCATAACAATATTTTTTTCTTGCTCATATGTAACTACCATTCTTGTGAACTTGTCATGCAAGACCTCATAAAACTATTAATAAAGTTAGGAGACGTGGTATCTACTGCTTCCATTTTGCCTCTGAGTTCTGTTACCCAGTTCTTCAGGGAATTAGTTCTCTTCGATACAATGTATTTGTTGACAGATCCATGTCTGCTGCTATTTTCCTTGGTCTCCTCCAAGTACTTGCGGCCACTTGTTTATTTTATTTATTCTTTTTTTTTTTTTTTTCCTGGAGACTGAAGTTCAACTGGATTTAAATTTTCCCCTTCACACTTTAACTAGGGACTCAATTCACTCTTTCTTAGTCTTCTTGAGATTTCTCCTGTCTTCAATGAGTTCGAACCAGTAGCTAATATGTTCGAGACTACTTCCAAAAACTCTAAATAGGATATTCTAGAGTGCAGTGCCCAAGTATCTGAAACCATGGACATTATCTAAGAACTTTCCAACTTGTTTTTTCCCTTTTACAGTTGGAAATATCTGTTCTGGTTTGGGGATTAATTGTGTTAGTCACCTGCTCTTAATGGATTTTTCTTTAATAAACATTGATGCAAAAAGGTCATGCAGCACTTAAGTATTCTTACAATCATCTACCAAATTGGTTAATGGATCAATGTTTTCGATATTCTTCCTCTTATTAACAAATGATCTCATACAATGACTTTTTTTTTTATGTCATTCTTCATGTTGTTTAGACACCTCTCATTTCAATCTTCTATAGCTTTTTCTCTTGTGTGTTTGAATATGTGTTACACATGATTTCAGTAGTGTGACCAGTTTCCTGCTTTCTGTTTGCTTTCTTTCATGAGATAGGTGGTAGGGCAGGCATCATTAGAATGCAAACATGGCTTATGAATTTATAAAGGATCATCACTGTATATTTTAACTCATTTTGGTGATGACCATTTGATGTTTTAGTTGAAGACTTACAATATCAGATTTTTTGCAACATGGCTCATTTGCTGTTGTATAGCAACCTTATCTGTTACTTTTCTACTTTAGCTCTGGTTTTTGATACCTGTATTTCTGTTGTTTCTGCATTTGAAGTGATTCTGCAACTTTGTGTTTTGCAGCAATGAAGGTGTATCTTGAAAGACTTTGAAATCAAATTTGTTTACTTCTACGGACTTTTCTGTTTAATTACTGTTCAAACGCTTAAAGTGATAATCTGTAGCATGGAACTATCTGAGAGAAGTGTTGTGCACCAGCTGGACATAGTCAACAGTACAAATTCCTGCTAAAGGGTGGTGGGGATTAGCAGAGTGATGATGGTGTGGATCACAGTGCTTAGTGAGTTACTATGTTTGTGTAGGGGGCTGAATCTCCATTTCCCAGTTCTGTTCAACTTCCAGCTTAATAACAGTATAAACAAATGTGATTAAAGTGATTTAGGTTTTGTGAAACTTTATTTGTAGTGGAGAAATCAAGTGAAGTATTTTTAACTGCTACATTGCAAGATGAAAATAGCAAATTCAGTCACTCCAGCTCTCACGTTACAGCACAGTTTTTTGGTGGGGGAAAAAAATGAGTGCCATAGGTGAAATATAGCATGATGCTTCACAAGTTCAATATGAATTGTGTTCTGCTTACTTCTTAGGAATTAACACCAAGCATTTAGATTACAGGGTAGAATTTCATTCTCCCTGAAACTTTGGCCATGCTGTCTTTGAAAATACTTTGCTCAATTCTTGAATGTGCTTTCTGTGATGCTATGTGAGCTTTGCTCTTTACTTTAAGCTATTTCTATAAACTGCCTGTAGATCAAGTCATTTATCACTGCCGTTAGTTATTTAGTACAGACAGAGTCTGCACCCTCTGTGCTTAATAAAAGAGATAGATCCTTATCAGTAATCAATATTTGTAATATTTACTGGTATAGATCTGTCATTACTGACTCATCTTTTCCTATTAACTTGAGACAAAACACTTGCTTCTACAATGATCACCAGTCTGAGATAAAAAGCAACAAAATCACCAGAGATTGTATTCCTAACTTTGCTGGCACATCAAAGTCTACATACATAGGTTTCACACAAGGATTCAAGTCTAACTAATAAGGAATAATAATAATAATAATAATAATAATGAAGAACCTTGACAGATTACCAAATTGCAGAAAAGCCTTCATTAAGATGCAGCAGCTGTTTATTTTCAGGACCACATGGTGCAGTCAGTGTGATAAGAACATGGTCATGATGGATCAGCAAGTTTGCTTTTATTCAAAAACACACAACTTTCTTATCTGCTCTAATAGATTAGTATTAAAGGAAAGCTCAAGTTGGATAATAATTAGGCTAATTTTTCATATATTTTTATTTCCAGCATGCCTAGGGCTAGGGAGGTCACAGATGATAAAGAGAAAAACTGCATCTGGAACTAGTCTGAAAATAAATATGGATCCGATGAGTAGTGCTGTGCACAATTTGCTTAGAAAACTGTTTGTCTACCAGTTGTTTGCCCGCTTCGCTGAGGAAATCTGCTTAGCCTGTGTGATTCTGAAGGTTCTTTTTCTTCAGTTCCAAAATCTGAGGGATGTGAATTAACTATTTCCCATTTCTTGTTTCTTTCAGCTTTCCCTTTCACTTATTGGAATCATATTACTCACCAGCTTCCATTGACTGGTTTGCAACTAGGTTTTTTTAAGTGAGCAGAGAAAAGCTCTAGGGTGTTTTTTTTTTGTTGTTTTTTTCCTGCTATGCAATGGAACTATAACAGCCTGGAAATCTCATGGCAATGCCTGACATAAAATAATATCTGACTCTATTATGTCCTTCCTTGAAATTCAGTGAGATGAATTAAAAAATCTTGCATGCTTTCTAAGTACAGAAATATCCTGTTGCACTTGCAATTGTATTTATTCTACTTGCTTTAATTCATTTGTAGTGCAGTACTTGCAATATCCTTGGCATTGCACATCTGACTATGAAATGTGCATCTTGGATAATTATTTCTGTTCAAGAGCAGTCTGACAATTTCCTGATTTTTAATGTCTTTTGTTCGATACTTTGAGGCAAACCAGAATATCATGTGGTCTTCTGTTTGCTTTGTTCAGTACTCTGTAGGAGTATATATTATCTATTTAGTAGAACAATATTTCCATGTTAATATGAAGTGGAACTTGGGCAACAGTGGACTTAGATCAACCTTTTATTTCAAAGCAAGCTTTAACTCCTTTATTGGGTTTCTACTATCTGCATCTTCCATGTATACTTTTTCTGAATCATAGTTTCTGTTGATTTGGTGTAAGGGGGAAACTCAGTCTCTTGAGTAGGTAGTGGTTTGAAACTGAACTCTGGTCTCATGACCTGTGAAGGAATCAGATCTATAGACCATTTGGGCTTCCTTTTACCTGAATCTCAAAGTATGTGCCACTGGTAAACTCACAAGTCCATAAAAGAAGATAAACAGTCTCTTAAATCTTATGTAGGACCTATTTAAACAAGAAGTTCTTCCTCATTAGATTTTGTTGTTGTGACTTTGTGTAGATTTTATGTTGCTTTATAACATGGCTTACATTTTCTTCTAGGAAGAGTTTATTGTAATAATCTTTCACAATTCTCATACATCTCAGTTGAAGTGTACTCCAAAGAGTAAGGGAATCTATTTGAAAAGTCAAAATTTACTCATTTTGAAGTGATTGAAGTCTTAATTTGAGTCACTGAAACCAACCTCATTGAAGAGGCACAGGTGACTTAAGTATCTTTACTGAGAATGGAACAATTGCACTAGCTTTAAAGGATGACTTTAATTTTTTGAACTGCTAATACCTTCTGTATCAACCACAAGTCATTTGACGTGTATATTTTACTCTTACGATGGAGAAAAAGCATATACTCCCTGAGTTTTGTCTAGAAGAGGTGCAAAGCTTGGTACTGCTAGGCCTTTGCATTCTTGTTAATACATGGTTTTCAAGTAAGTGTTAATCCATTGATTTCAATAGTTTGTCTATCTAAAAATCCGCTTATCGGGATAAATAATGAGCTCCAGTTTCTAAGTACACGTTGGTTGGCCTAAACTATATCTGAACAGCATCCTATAGCGCACAAAATATATACCTGCCTCTGTGTTTCAGTTTCTGCTTCAGTGTACCTCAAGTCAGGCCGTTCTTAGGCTTATAAGTATGTACTGTTAGCAGAGATAATTAAACTCACTCTTAAAACTTAACCTTGAGGTACTTCTTGAAATCATAAGGATTTTTATGATAGGATTTGAGACTTTCATTTGAGTGCTTTGCCGTGTACTAAATAGCGTAATGCTGCATGTCTGTGTGATAAAGTAATGAGAACTAGCCTCACATTTTGAGCTTTCAAACAATCCAACTTGCCAAATGTATGGGTAAAAAAGAAAAAAGAAGGCTAGTTTCTTTTCTGTGAATGCCTGGTCTTTATATCAATTGGAGTAGCTTCTAACAGCTCAGTGTCCCTTTGGTCTTATTGGGAGACTATTTCAAGTGGAATGATTGCATAGTAATATTACTTTAAAATTAAAAGTTTGAATTGGAGAAACATGTTGGTAGTAACTGGATACCCTACACTTAACCTTAGCTCTTGATTTTACTGATACTTGAGTTTTAAAAAAACGCTATTTTTTCTTTTCTGCTGTTTACAAAATGTCTTCACAAATTTCTGGGTTTTTTTTGTCATTTTTTTCTTTCACAGGTTCCAACTATGGGAGTCCCCGTCCAGCTCATGCCAACATGAATGCCAATGCAGCTGCAGGGCTTGCCCCAGAGCATATCCCTACTCCAGGGGCAGCTCTATCCTGGCAAGCTGCGATCGATGCTGCCAGGCAAGCCAAACTGATGGGTAGTGCTGGCAACGCAACAATATCCACAGCTAGCTCCACGCAGAGAAAACGGCAGCAGTATGGGAAACAGAAAAAACAGGGTACCACCACAGCTACACGTCCTCCCCGGGCGCTGCTGTGTTTAACACTGAAAAATCCCATCCGGAGGGCATGCATCAGCATCGTCGAATGGAAATATCCTTTTTGATGTTCTCATTTGGAAACCAGCAAATTGTTTGTATGCATCAGGTGCTACACAAAAGTGTGAAGAAATCAATACATTAAGTTGAAGGGCACCACTGGGAATGTAAAGTACATGTATAGTTTTTGATGTCTTAACAGAGATCATTTATGCTGGGGGGAAAAAATTAAGTTAAGAACTGAAGTATTAACTATACCATTGTGCAAGAAAACACTAGAAGTTTAAATGATAAAGGTTAGGGATTGAATTCTGTTCTTTTAAAAACACATGGTTCAGACTGAAATTGATGGGAGATATTCAAGATACTCGAGGCCAGAATTGAACTGACTGTGGGATTCATGGCAGCTGCTGGCTTTCCTCTTTTTTCCCCCCTTTTTTTGTTTTGTTTTTGTTTTTACAGGCACCTGGAGGTGCTATCCTAAAAACAACTTGTCTTCTTAAACACCTGGCATCATACTTTGTACTGTATGGGGGAAAGAATGGGCCAACAGGAGGAGATAAAACCACCAAATGTATGCAATTAGACCCTGAAACAGGGCTAAAGTCTGCTAATTATGTTAGAATTCCTCTTAAACTAATAAGACTCCCCAGTGTGTGGTAAGGGATACTGAACAAGAGAGTATAGTCTGAACAAGAGGAAGACTGTGTCACAGATGATACATGATAACCACTCAGACCTGCAGAATGTAAGGGTCAAGGTGGCTTCCCTGGAAAGTCAATGAGAGTTTAGCTATTGATTTCACCATATGGATGGAGCAAAGCCTTTTTAGACGCCCAAGTGTGATAAGCACAATCTGGAATTTGAGAATTTAGTGTGAAACAAATGGAAACAAAAGATACCTCCCCTGCCTTGCCATAAAGAAAACCAGTTTAACTATCAACAGTAATTGTCAGTAAATCACAAACTAAGGATGTTTTTCAGTAAATACAAAAGAAAAAGCACATGTTTAGGGATAGATAAGCATATCAAGGGAAGTAATTTTAGAACTTGCCAGTAGTTAATATGATAAAAAAATGAACTATAACTTTTAAGGCAATGTGATAACATTATTCCTTTGGGGGTCTGCTGGGATGTTAGAAAGATGAAAACAGAATATGACTATATTAGGTATTACTGACATGGACATATTTTTCAGATGAAGAACTTGTTAAAAATGCTCCCCTCAATTCTTAGATGTCCTAAAGCTACCTACCTGCCTACTCCTGCCTTCTTTAGATGCTCTTTTTTATTCCTTCTGATTAAGTTTGCTACTTTTTATTCCTTCTGGCAAAACTCTCATACTTTAAGCATAAGGTGATGAATGATTACTAACAGGAAGAAGCTGAACATTGGTTTACTTGCCAGCAATCCAGTAACCACCCATGTCCGAAGAGAGCATAGAGTGGCATTTGATAAATGAATAAGATCAACAATGAATGATGGGAATGATGTGTTGTAAAACAGGATGTAGCACTGCTGAGATCAAAAGAGGACCAAACAATGTGATTAAAGCAATCCAAATATGCTGATGCTTGCATTTTTTTGTTTTGTTTGGTTTTAGGTGTTGATGGAAGTGTTTTTTTCCATCAGAACCTCTCATTGCACATGTAGTTAGAAATGAATTTATAAACATGAAACACTTCAATGACAAGTAAAAATATCAAAGAGTTGTGATTAAGGTTTAAGTTTATTCTGTGCTCTGACTTTTCCTAATGGCTAAAAGCTATTGAGAAAAATTTAGTTTAATATGCTGAAACTCTAAAGTCTACACATAGCAGATATTAAACAAATAGCAAATAGTACTTCCATGATGTTTTCTTTTTTACCCAAACATTATAGTGCAAAGAGCCTGAAGGTGCAATTGCATGTAAGAAAAAGTGAAATAAAGTAATTATCTTATTTTGCACAGATTTAGCTGTGTATTTAACTTTCTGCTATGTGCAGTGTATTTTGTAGATCTTTTAGATCTTTTGGGTTTTGGATTTTTTTTTTTATAGTGCAAGAACAGAAGTAAAAGAAAACTTGCAGAAACAATGATGGGTCAGTATGTAATAATCCTGTCAAACTGTCTAGGAAAAAAGAGATTAAGAAAACAAAAGCCTATCGAAATTCAAGTCTTTATTCAGCCAACACTATATATACACCCTGAGGTAGCTGAGAAGTCCTACTGATTTCAGATGTAACCTACCCATCTTGAGCTGCTCTTCTTCCTCCATATGATATATTTCCTCTTATTTGTAGGTTTAGGCATGGTAGTCTGGTGAGTTTGGAACCCCATTGACTTCTATACGTGAAATGTAGGATCTCTCTGAGCGTACACAGTAGTGAGGTGCCTGGGATTTGTATATATTTTGCAGTTCTGCTTGCTGCGAATCCTGATCTCCAGTTCTTTTCTGCTAAAACCTGCTGAGAACAGGAGTCTGCTGAGCAAAATAATGTATGTTGTGTTGACATTTGGCAATGCTGCAAAGCCAGTCCCATGGGAGATAAATTCATGCTCAAATGCACTCTACAGTGCAGGTTATACTTGGCATTTTCCCTGTCCTATCCTGCTCTTCATTCCCCTCTGGAATACATGTGAGTTATGCCAGAGCTAACCTCCAGGATATTCTTGCAGGGAAATAAATGTAGACAGGCTGTAAATTTGCTCTCTAGTCTGAGTTTGGAGACACTTCACAGCAATTAAGGTTAAGAAGTTCACTGGAATAGACAGGGTACTGTACCAGTAAATTGGTCAGTAGAAAAATGCCCTTTCATTCCAATGGACAGTCTATGGGGCATCAAGGTCATGCAAGGCTTGTTTGTTGAACCTCCTAAATGTATTTTTTTTTTCTAACAAAGTTGATGTTAGGATGAAATGCTCATAAATTGGTGCTAGTATCTCTAGGATAAGGATCTCTCAGTTTCCTCGTGTCCCTAACATACTGTGTAGGCACTTTTTTCCCCCCTATAATGCTAAATGACATGTAAACAGAAAGAAGTACTCCCTCAAATATTTTTTGAGCAAAACAAGAATATATGGCAATGTGCAGTATTAGCACAGTTTGGACAAAGATTTTTCTCTTTTTTTTTTTTTTTTCCTTAAACTTTATCATAGAATCGTAGAATGGTAGGGACATCTTATATGTGATGTAAGCTTGTATTTCTTGTGCACTTTACTTTGAGATATGAGAGAGAGACCAAGAAAGAGGGGGAATATAAGCCCTAACAACAACAAAAATACCCCAAAACTTTTGTGAACATGATTTCAGGGTTTATAAATGCAAATGGAAATGTCCCAGTGAAACTAATTATAAAACAAAAGATGACAGTCCTTTTAGAAGAGGCTTCTGCTATTAAAAATAGTACAGCCACACTTGAAGCAAAATAGGGAAAATGCAATCTAAATAAATAAAAGAAGAAAAAAAACTTTTAAGAAATCTGTGTTTACTCTGGCACGCGACTGGCCTACACTGCTTTTGACATATTAGGAAGATTCTTGGCTGGGAGCTCCTAAAAGCACTTAAAAAGGCATATGTTTCTTCTCAGAATATAAGGGGCTTGGAATGTTTTCTTTAAACAGAATTCTTATAAATCTTTTTTTTTTTTTCTTATTTGTGTGCACACATTTTGGAGCAATTTCCTTAACTTCATTCCTCAGACCATTTGAAATAATTATTTTACTGACTATTTTTGCCAATTGTGTGGCCTTAGCTATCTATATCCCCTTTCCAGAAGATGATTCCAATGCCACCAATTCCAATCTGGTAAGTCCTTGATGGTATTATTCTTACTCTTTAGAAACTCTTCTTAAAAAGACAGGCTGTTGAAGCTGGGAAACAGATATCCACCTTTTTGGTGAGAATATAATCAAATAAAAACTATTTGAGTGCTATGTCTCCTCTGTTCATGTTAATGTATGTTCCAATTGAGCTGGCTTTAGAAAAGAATGTTCCAAAACTTGTGTGGAAAACTGCTATAGGTGATATTTCTATTAACAAATTTCTGCATGCTGCAAAAGTGCTTGGTAAGTTTTAAACAGCAGGTATTTGTGGAAGAAATCTTTTAATCGTGGATTATATGGTGGTTTTTGTCTTACAACATGCCATTGTGAAATTGATGCTGTCTTCTCAGGTGATACATCAGAGCACAGCTTGATGACTGATTTCTAGGAAGTACTTTGATGCTTGCATTTAAGATATATTCTTTGTTGAACAGTGTTTGTGGGTATGGGGTTCTTTTTTTTTTTTTTTTTTTTTTTGGTGATTTGGGTTTTTTGGTTGGTTGGCTTCTATTTGTGTTTTTGTTTTTTTTCTCCTCTTCCCTCTTGTTGGGGGAATATAGCTTTTCCTCTGTCATCATTGATGATAATGTTGGTACTTTCGGGATAAAGATGTTTGTGTACAAAACCAAGTGTTTACTTTTGACTTAGTGTAAAGTTATAGCAAATTAGTCTTTAAAGTAAGAGCACAACACAAAACGGCTTTGGAATGCAATTCACTGAGTTAGCAGAAAACATTTTTCTTTCTCTCAAATATGTGAATAAATATATCACTTGTCTAGTTAGATCAGGATGAAAACTTGCTCTCAGAGTTTGAGTTGGGATGTTATTTACTGATTAAAATTTACTGAGACATAAGAAACTTTAGAGCAACAGAGGAGGAAAACAAGCCTGATTTCCAAAGTAGGAATTACTGTGAGGGCTGACAAACATTGTAATGAAAATGATCCGTGCTGTTCTTGGAAATCAGTCATTTGATTAAATATCTCTTGAATTTGTGTAAAACGAATTGCAAATGTCAGGATTTTGCTAGAACAGTACTTGTATGTAAAAAAAAAAAGCACAAAACCAAAATCCCAAACAACCAAAACAAGACCCCAAGAACACTCACCTCCCAAACCTCTCAGTTCCCCCCCAAAATGAACAAAAAATGAACAAAAAGATTGTTACATCTTTTCTGCTGTAGCTCCTTAAAGAAGTTTAAAAATAGGAACAGGAGATAGGTGATTGTTAACTTTAATCTGTTCTCTACAGACTATGAGTTGGTCTTCTTTCTTGCTTGCTGCTTTTTGTTAGCTTGACTTGGTGTTTAGTAATGATGAATTGTGGTGTGTATATTTAAAACATTTCAATATGGCACCTTTCAAAAATTAATGTATTTTGAAATAAGCAGATTCAATTGAGTGGCTATAAAAAGATTGTGTTGTTTATTGCACGTTCTGACTTGCAAAGGTTGAAAGGGGAAAATGGAGCAAAGTTAAGGTTAGAGGACTCTTAATATGTCTTGAGATTAATTACGTGCAGATATTTGCCTTACTTGGTGATGAGATTGTTAGTTAACACTAGTTTGAGAGTATGTTCATAATGGAATGAGGTATATTGAAACTCTTCTACTATCCAAAGATGTATGCACCTTGTGAACTGAGTTGCTATTCTACATTTGTTTTCCAAACATCTTTTGCATTACTTGGTCAATCTGTCAGAAAACTCGTAATATTTGAGTAGGATTTAAAAAAATCTCAAGCAAGAATTATCATGTCAGGACAACTTGGAAATGTTATAGCTTTAAGGATGAGGAGGCATTGTAATTATCTAAATAGCTTTTTTACCAAAATAAGAGGCGAAAAAGGTAAAATGAAGAATATGCTTGACTGCATTTTTTTCTTTGGGTTCTTTGGGTTTTAATGGAAAAAGTAATTACTAAAATATCCCATTTTCCATTCTTATCCCATGAGAGGTTTGCACGAATGGAATTAAGACTGTATTCTACCTTATAGATCAAACTCTGGAGCTCAGACTGCTCAGTAGTCTTCAGTCCTATGTGTCTGTGGTTGTTGGGTTTTGTGAATTTTGTTATGTTGTGTTTTTTTTTTCTCCCTACTGTTTTCTCAGGGTGACATATGTGTATCTTGGCATGTATATAATGCTGTTGGCGTAAAAAGGCTTCTTGAGTATATGTCATGCTGCATTCTGAAACTTTTCACAGAATTGTGAAGAGTTATATGTTGTGATCTGTGAGCAATAGGGAGGAGAAGTGGAGAAAAAAAGGGTAAGAGTGAAAAAATATATTAGCTGTGTTTTGGAATGGGATCAAAGAATAAATAAAATTCAGAGTTAGTGGAAAGTTATTCCAGATGATAGGAGCTCCATAAGATTGAGACCTTACTGTCAAAGCGTCAAACTGTACATAGAAGAGACTAGAAAGAAGCTGGGGTTAATATGTTCCTGTAAAAGCTCACGTACAATATTTTTAAAAAAATACTTATTTTTCTATCTCTGAGCATGTATTCTGCAGTCAGATTTATTTTGTAACCATGAAATCCAGAGCTACAAAGGCTATAATCTGAAAAGGGAGTGTATGTCTGCAATGCATATATGTAGGTTAATAGTGTGCACAGATGTGTGTACTGTGCAGAAATGTGAGTCTGACCAAATGTATACAGGATCTTCCTAGTTGCCTAGAAGAAACTTTTGCTTATGTAAGAACTCTTGATTCATTTCCATTTTGCAACTTAGGTTATTTATTTTTTAGGGTAAATCTATGACAAACTCCCATATCCCTAGTTTCCTGAGCCTCACTTGTCTTCCTGAGACATTAAGAAACTATCTGCAGAAAATATATGATGGATAGTAACTGTTTGTACAGGGTCTGAAAATGACACAACCTTTTTCAAATAAGCTGCTATTTTCCCCTTAGGGTCTGAGTATTCCTTCTCTTAAGATTTCATCATAACTTTTCAAACAATATTTTCTTTGGAGGCTGAGGTAAAAATTCAATCAGTTGTTTTCAACAAGCTAACGAGTAGAGAGTTATGAGAGACGTGAAAGGAATTCTGAATTGTGTAAGTGGCTTCTTTCCTTTTCTCTGTAAAAGTAGAAAAATCATAGCTAAATAATGTCTTGATGAACACTTGCTCTGCATTAATTTCACAGATATGACCAGCCAGTGGTCAAATAGGACCTACTTATTGCTGTATGCCTTCCAAAGAAGTTTTGGAGACTTACGCCTCATTTGCATGTACAAAACCAGTAACCTGTAGTCATATTTCCACTTTAATAAGCCTTGTCTTTATGTTCAAGGCTCGTTTCATATGATGCCACAGTAATAAGTATGAGCACTGGCATTAAATGCAGAACAAAAAAACCCATTCCTTCCTTTTTGTGTTAGCGAGGAATTGTGATTAGCTGTTATATATTACGAGTTTAGGACAAATACCACACAAATGTTCTGACTGGTTCACTCCAATCTGGCTTCCTGTAATTCATATAACTCCTCAAGTCATTTTTATCAAAACTAAGGAGGGTAAATTGGACTGTGAAGCACTCAATTTTTTTAATACACATTTATGCTAAAACTCAGATTTCCTATTTTTACAGTGATATCTTTGTCACTGGCTTTAAGAGAAATACCAGAACAATGTAATATAGTAATAACAGATGCTTGAAATGGAGTTCAGCACGTTTTATGGTTTACTTCTGCAGTGTGTTCACTGGAAAACTATTGAACTTGCACAAATAGAGGGAATTGTATTGGATGCAGTTTTATTTATTGTATTAATGAACTCTGCTGATAATTTGATTAAATTTACAAATAAAAAAGCTCACATGTGACTGTTTGCAATGAACGGTCAGGAAAATTGGAGTTAGTTTGAGGGGACTGAAAGTTAAGCCGACTGTAACTGATATGGAAGCTTTCTGCTTGTTATCCCTGCAATTATGCGCTAGAACAGAGATAACACACATTTAGGTATAAAACTATAGACTGCCTAAGATAGGAAGCTGAGAGGAAAATGCTTCTGTCACTTTACTGGCAATTGCAAATGGCAGAAGCCTGGACAATGTCACAGCATGGTGATAACATAATGAGGTTAAGACAAAGGTTTACAACAAGTCTGTGGAATGCGACTCTGTTGTTTATGCTTTGGATAAATAGCAGGAGAAGATTTCTTGTGTTTTTTCGATACTCCACTTTCCCTCCCTTGTCCTTTTTACAGGACAGAAACCCTATTGCACACCAGTTCAATTTAAAAAAAAAAAAAGATCTCTTTTGTTTCTATGTGAGTTTATAATGGGAAGTCACCTTCAGACTAATTTATTAAACCTGAAATAGGACCTTGTGAAAGGAAAGCTGGGATTTCTGCCTGCTTGTCAATCCTTGTACCAGCTGGTGTTTGTGCGAATGCCTGCCTATGGAAAGGGATTCGATTTTTCAGGAAGGTATGGCTGCTTTATTAACTCATGATTATGGTAATGTCCAGCAGAGCAGGTAAATCCTGCTCAAAAAGGAAGAAAGTTGTTTTATTTTTTTGTTGTTGTTGTTGCATTTGTGGCAGATTGGCATGATAGATGTGGATGTGATGCTATATTACATTTCTACTTACTGGCATAACAAAACAGTATTTTTCATATCAGAGTATTCTGGAGTCAGCATACTGTACAATTAGTTTTTCTTTTGCAGAGTCGGAAAGTGTTAGCAAAGAAGGAGTGAGAGGATCTGGAAAAAGGATTGCATTTCCAGATAAGGATAAGGAAAAATACAGCACAGAAGTTTTGGTTCTCTTGTGTCATTGCTGTTGTCCCGTGTGACAGTTCCCAACTATTAAGTAAATATGGTAATGAGACATGCTAACGTTAGGGGTGTGAGGTACAGGGTGGGACAGAGTGGATACCAAACTAATAAGCTCTTATAGGTTTATTAGTCTGGGCCTCATGCCAGCAGTGCTGCAACTGGGGAAAGTTAGAGAATTTGAAAAGTGAGGAGTAGGAGAGAAATTAAAGGAGCTGAGAAGGCTGGAAGGGGACTGAAATCAGGATGAGACGAAGAAAGGAGATTATTTAAAAAATCCTTGAGAACTTCCTCCAGAAAGGTTGTGAATCACTGACTTTAGTGATGCTAAGAAAGTTGAATAATTGTAATTTAGGCTCAACATTTGCTTAAGTCCTCAGAAGCCCTGCCTTTGGTAGAAAAGCTGATGGTCATCATCTCTAGTATCAGTGAAGCACAAGGTGATAGAATAAGCATTGGCTTTAAGAGGAAGACATTCAAACTTGTCTTCTGGTTCTGCTGTTGGCAAACTTGGGTAAATTACTGTCTCAATATTTCTGTCTGTGAAGTCAGTTAGTCACTGCTTTCACAGTGAAGGTAATGTCTTGGGTTTGGTGGGGATAGACCTAACAACAGTCTGTGGATTTGTGGGTCTAACTCAAGTGCCTTCTATCTTCATGTTACTGTGAATCTGCTGTTCTGCTTTGTATGTTTTCTGGTAGTCCTTTGCACTGAGTGTGCTCTTCAGAAAGGGGTGATCTGATTCAGGAGACACACCCAGCTCTGAGAATAGAGAAGCTGAAGCAGCAGGTTGGTATCATCTAGCAGGAAGCCTAAAAACTCCTGTGACAGATGGAGGGAGACCTGAAGTCATGGTCTAAATTAACCCAATGGACACATTAGAAGGATTATTGCCCATGGACTAAGGAAATGATATCTCTCTGTTTGTACATATATATATATATATATTTATCTCAATGACAGAAAAAGATATTAATTAGGACATGTATGATCTGGGCATGACGTAAATGGGATAGAATAAGGGGTGGATAATGTCTTGGATTTAGTGAGGACGGGGTTAACTTTCCCCAGATTCCACAAGGAGACCTGGCCAGGCTATTTGATACCTCACTAAGGGCAGCTGCTGGGAATTTGCTTAGGGCTGCAGTCAGTGAGCAGTTACACCAGGCATTGCTCATTAGAGCTCTTTGTTTTCTTCTTGTATTGTTTTATTAAATTATCTATATCTCAACCCACAAAGCTTTACCTTTTCCTGCTGATTCTCCTCCCCATCATGCCGAGAAGGGAACGAGTGTACAACTTAGTGATTTGTTTGTCAGCTGGGCTTAAGTCACANGAGACACACCCAGCTCTGAGAATAGAGAAGCTGAAGCAGCAGGTTGGTATCATCTAGCAGGAAGCCTAAAAACTCCTGTGACAGATGGAGGGAGACCTGAAGTCATGGTCTAAATTAACCCAATGGACACATTAGAAGGATTATTGCCCATGGACTAAGGAAATGATATCTCTCTGTTTGTACATATATATATATATATTTATCTCAATGACAGAAAAAGATATTAATTAGGACATGTATGATCTGGGCATGACGTAAATGGGATAGAATAAGGGGTGGATAATGTCTTGGATTTAGTGAGGACGGGGTTAACTTTCCCCAGATTCCACAAGGAGACCTGGCCAGGCTATTTGATACCTCACTAAGGGCAGCTGCTGGGAATTTGCTTAGGGCTGCAGTCAGTGAGCAGTTACACCAGGCATTGCTCATTAGAGCTCTTTGTTTTCTTCTTGTATTGTTTTATTAAATTATCTATATCTCAACCCACAAAGCTTTACCTTTTCCTGCTGATTCTCCTCCCCATCATGCCGAGAAGGGAACGAGTGTACAACTTAGTGATTTGTTTGTCAGCTGGGCTTAAGTCACAACTGGTAATTAATGCCTTATATAACGCACACCATTACGAGGAATGCTGTAGTAGAGACTGTAAAAAAAAAGAAGTCTGTATCAATGAATTAACATCAGTGATCACTAAGTGAATATGAAGGCTAAAAAGTAGAAAGAAGACCTCATTTATTTGTACTGATGGAGGCAAAACTTATTTTGGCAGAGAAGCGCATAGGGGTACATGGTCACAATTTGCTCTTGTGTGTTGAATTAATTTGAGGGGGACTCTTAACTTTTGATGCCCAAATTTGAAGCCTTTGTATCTTTCTTTTAACATAGTGCTATCATTCCATAGGCTTTGTGAAGATGAAACTTGTAAAGTAGAGATTAACACATAGATGTGTTACAAGCAGGGTAAAAACCGTTGGGTTCCCTTGGCAGGTCTCTGCCATTTGAGCTGTCTCTGTTATCACCAGTGGTAAGAGGTGGTTCTCTGTGTGGACCAGGTGAAGATAGGATTGGGAAAATCTCTGGCAGAGGGATTCAAAAATGTTTACCCACAATATAACAATGCTGGATTCTATTCCAGGCTCTGCAAAACAATATACTTGAAAGGCTTTTTTGTATCTTTGGAAAAGGCGCATTTTCTGGATCTTTCTTCAAAGAATGCCTTCTCTTGAACTTCGCTCCATGACAGTTATAGTTATCTGAACTATAACTCTTCTTATATCCGCCATTTCTGTTTTTCTTCTTTACTGAGAGTCCCTATTTCAGATTTCTTATCTTTCTATAATTTCATTAGTGGTTTTCTGTCCTGTACAGGGCCTAGTATTGAGTCTCAATCAAATCCCAGCCATCTGCTTGTCTTTATACTACTGGTCCCAGTGTCTTCACTTTGTCTGTCGTTGTTTGCCATCTCTTGATTTGCTCTGAGGTCTCTCATGTCTGTGTGTCTCTGCTTTTGTTGCTTTAAAAATTCGTTATCTTTGTATTGCCAAATAATTTTTCTCCTTCAAGCCCAGCTTCCATCAGACCTGTCCCTTCTGCTTACCTTTCTTCCTAACTGTAGTCTCTTCTCCATAGTGGTTTCATATGTTACTCACCTGTCTTCTCATTTGATCTAAGTGCCGTCCTCACACAGCTTCAGCTCTCTGACTTTTAAGTTCTTAAATTCCTTTCTACTCCTAAGCCTGATTTCTGTAAGCAAGTAATTCCAGTGCTCCTTCCAACGTCTTCTTTCTTATTTTCCAATTTTCTTTGCAACACATTGATGTCCCAGTCTGAGCCTGTCTCTGGTTAGGCCTTAGCCCTTTTGTTTTTGAAATCAATAGCGTCTTTCCCAATAGCATCTGTATGCCAGTGGTAGAAATACTAAGACAGAAATACTGATACAAAGTTTAGTTGCTTGGTTCCGACCAGTTGAGAACAGTTATTACATGGGTCTTTGAAAGCCTTTGTAGTCCTTGCTCAGCTCTCTGTATGTCACACAAGTTCTGGTCTGCAGAAGCTGTAAGATATCTACATAATAGTTGCAATGACAGTTTGCTTATTAAGTCTTAGCGAGACTCTGTAAAGCCTGTGCAGGTGGAGACTTTCAAAAGCCAATCTGGCCAAAGTTAAGTAGGTAGACAAGGCAGAAGATGCAGGCCTGACACAAAGGCCATTAATTTGGCAGTTTATATGAGTTGTTGCAAAGAGTATGATTACTAAATAAAATTGTTGTTGAGATTTTTTTTTTCTTTTTAAATTGGGATAAACCAATAGATGTTGTTCAACTGCTTTTTCTGAAATAGTGCATAAATATACAGACTGAGACAAAAAGCAGCCTCAAAAACTGCAGTATTAGCTGGTAAAATAAAAAGGATGGCTAAAACTACTATCTTAATAAACGAAAATGTTGTGTAGCTTTAACAGAAATAGTGCTAGGGATTCACCTCCATTAACATCTTCCATAATAAAATGTAACACGATGCCTCACTGAATCAGTGAGACATTAAAGTGTCATAATAAGCTTTCAGAATTAAATAACGATTAATATATAACTCTGTAATGATATCAAGTACGTTTACATTATGCAGCATGTAATGTAATAAAGAGGATGAAGAGATACCAATCAAGGGGAAAAAGTAGGTTTTGGATAGTATTTGGAAGTGAAATATTCTCTGAGGCAAAATTCAAAATTGGGTTTGGAAAAGCTGCAGAGGAAGAAACTTTGTACAAACACCTACAAGATGGGTAGAAAAATGGATGTTTCTACTTGCTTACAGTACGACTGTGAGTGTGTAACAGAATTTTTTTTTTTTTCACAACTTACGCACTAGTCCAAGTTCATGGAAATACTAACTTGAAATTTGCAGGTTGTATGTTTGTGTAGATGATTTTGAAGTTTTAACTATATATTTTGGTTGTGATTGACAGCAAGTTTATTGCTTTAGTCCAAACATTAAGCCATTTATCTCATTTCTTTAGACAGCTCTGATTACCAGTTTCTCTTCTTTTATGTGTAAGCTTTCTAAATCTTTGGCTTATCAAATGTGTTTTAGGGGTTTTCTTTTTTTGAAGGTGGTAATTATTCTTGTTTGTCAACCTCAAGTTCACTGAAGGATGTATTTTTAATTTTTTCTTTCTCCTCTTCAGAAAAGATAGGAAAAATGTGGAAGCAGACTAAAGAAGAGATTTTTTTTCACTGGAGTCTAATTCCTGTCCCAGCAAAAGTAACACAATCTTCTAAGAGCAGTAGTAATTTCCAAAATGACAGATTAGTTTTTGTATTGTCTTTTCGGTGCAAGTATCTTTATCTCTCTGTAAATCTGTGGAATGTTAGGCTTCTGTCCCTGAGTTAATCAGAATTCTATTAATGATGTTAGGATATAAGCATTGCTATCTAGAATCTCAATAGATGGTTTTACATATGATCTTTAGACTCTTTTATGTATAGTTTATATTATACTATGTCCTTGCATTTCAGTCAATTCTCTTGGTGGATGAGGATGAGGTTAGAGGTCTGTTAAAATGTTTTGCAAGTTCACCAAAGTTTTTGACTAACTATTCTTGTTGAGGACAAGCCCTATTTTTCCCAGTGTTTTCCAACTCCTAAAACATTAAGATCCAAATGTCATTGCAGCTCTTGAGTCCTCCTCGCTGAATGTCAGACAGCCTGTACTTCAAAGCAAGCTAAGACCATCCTTAATTTCACTTTTGAGAAATGCTGTACAACTTATAAATGAGCTTGTGTAGAAACTCATGGAACAAAATCTTTCCTTTGTGCATGGTGACCACAAAGAGACTATATCAATGATATTTCTCTATTAAGAATCCAATGTTGGAAGTTCACCAGTTAAGGGAAGACTTCCATTAAACAGCAGGAAATAATCATTAACAACTCTTCAGTATGTTGCATTTCTGGCAGATGCTGGAAAGCTTGCACAGCAGGTGATCTCCTTAAGATCTCCTTGCCTTAGCAGGTTCTATTTCACCTAAGCCTAGGCAAGGGACCTGGACCGCATTTGCACTTCAGTGATTTTTTTTTAACTTTGCTATAACCTTTATAACCTGAGATGGTCTGTGGAATGCATATTTTGCTCAGCTGAGACACTGTAATGATGCATACCACTAAAGTTCTAAATATGCATGATGTCATGATGCTCACAGTGAGTTTATCCATGCAGGCCTCAGGCTTTGATGCAAAACACCTGACCAAAGGAACATACCTGGTCTTTGAAAATTGTTACCCTCCTGTGGTTGCTTATGGTTCAGTTCCTTTACTGTCAAACAGTGCTGTCAACACCTTTGGCCCCATCTACTAAACCTGATAATGTCAGGAACGAGATGCCCAGGTCCCACAGTATAAACATTCCAGAAGCAACATGTATGTGATTTGCCAGCTAGCTGTGTTGGCAAGCATGCAACTTTTTCAGGATGTCCAGATAAACTTGCACGGATGGACAGTTTGGGGTTTGGAAATTCTTCCTATAGTGCTGGCTTGCTATTGTCTGTTGCTTGTAAAATTTATTTTTAAGTAGCTTATATTAGAAACTGAAGTAATCATCTTTTGCATATGATTATCTTCATCAGGAATGTTGAAATGTTTTTCTAGTTAGCAATAAATGTGCTCAATCTCTTAGTATTACTCTTTGATCTGAAGCATAGTGAATGCTTCTTATGTGGATATTTTAAAACGTTTTAGTTCAATTACATACCCTCAAATATAAAACCTCACACAAAAGTGTAACTTGAATGTTATTTTATCATTATTATTACTTTTATCCATTGTAAAACAATTACAGTGCTGTTATCCTTGTGTGGCCTTATTGTTTGAGTCACTTTAAAAGAAGAATCCCTGTTTAAATGAGATTATACTGACAAACATGTGGTCACAAAAGATTTTTTAAGATCTAGTTACATAATTGTTTCACAATCTAAACTTGTATTTAAAAACAAACAAACAGAAAGTCTCTCCTCATTATAGTCACCAAGATAATGTCCGCATCTGAACAAAAGGCACATCAACGCCCTTTTGGAATAGTTGGCTGAGATGAAAGACTTCAAGATAGAAATAACATTGAAAAGAATGAAAAGCTCCTATTCATCTCCTTTGCTCCCATTCACCTCCTTTAACTGTTAACAATAAATCATAACAAAAAAAATTGTACCCTGTAGTGATGGATGTTGGGGTATTTAACTGTTAAAGATTATTTTTCTGTAGAACAAGTTAATATGCTGCCTTTGCTCTCTAAAGCTACTGTACTTTTAACTAAGGGAGGATTTAGAACATTTCCAGACTCCTACTTCTATTAAAAATGCCTCAGGTGCCTCCTGAACAAGAAGCTAACTGGACACTTGCTTTTTCAAATACTGAATAATCTGTCACAACTACTGTAACAGTAGTACTATATTTTCATCTGGAGTTTTCTATGAAATCCAGTGCTGTAGGTCAAAATAGGGAGAGCAGTAGGTAAAAATTAGTGTCTGCGTGTAAATATGCAGGCTGCTTGTGCAGCTGTGCTATACACTTGATGTTACACCGATTTCTGCCAAGACACTCACAAAACTCTTTTAAACCAAACAACTTGTATCTTCATTTTTATAATGCGTGAACTATGATTTATGCTTCCCATATTCAATCTGAACCAAGTTTTAGCTGTGAGTCAAGTCACTGACTTTTTTTTATAGCTATGATTGTGTTTAACAGAATCACAGAATGGTAGGGGTTGGAAGGGATCTTTAGAGATCATCCAGTCCAACCTCTCTGCCAAAGCAGTTCCACGTAGATCAGGTTACACAGGAATGCATCCAGGCAGGTTTTGAAGACCTCCAGAGAAGGAGACTCCACACCCTCCATGTGCAGCCTGTGCCAGTCTCTCACCCTCACAGTAAAACAGTTTTTCTTTGTGTTTAAATGGAACTTTTTGTATTCCAGCTTCTTTCCATTACCCCTTGCCCTTTCACTAGATACAACAGAAAAAAGTGATGCCCCAGCATCCTGACATCCACCATTTAGATATTTGTAAAGATTAATGAGATCCTCCCTTAGTCTCCTCTTATCTAGACTAAACAGCCCCAGTTCCTGCAGCCTTTCCTCATACAGAGGATGCTTCAGTCCTACTTCACGTTTGAAAAGGATATAATTTTTATCCATCTTGGATGTGATGGTGACATAAATAAGTTTTTGTTTATAGCAGTTCAAACTCCAACATTATCTTTTACTTGAGTTAAATGTTTGACCCACGTTACTATACTCTTAAAAATTTAATTCTACTTTCAGGCTCTTTTGTTAGTTTTTTTTTTTACAAATTTGATGTAAATATTGACTTCCCAAAGTGTCTCCAATTTTATTTTGCCCTTATGATAAAACCAGCACTGCCAGTATTTTGTTTTCCTTTTGAAGCATCAGACTGTTGCATGCAAGCATTTGGCAGTCTATAGGTGAAAAAGATGAAGCAGATCATTGAACCATAGAATGGTTTGAGTTGAGAGGGATTTTAAGGTTTCCAACTTCCCTGGCATGGGCAGGGACACCTTTCGCTTGACCAAGTTGTTTAAAACCCCATCCAACATGGCCCTGAACGCTTCCAGGTATGAGGCATCCACAAATTCTCTGGGCAGCCTGTTCCAGTGCCTCACCACCCTAACAGGGAAGAACTTCTCAATATCCAACTTGAGTCTACTCTCTGTTATTTTGAAGCCATTACCTCCTGTGCTATCACTACATGCCCTTGTAAATGAATAAAAATTGAATGTTTTAGCCTTTCAGAGGCCGTGAAATATAAGGAATGTGTTTGAGTCTCATAATCTTTCTATACTAAAAAAAGTGAAAGAAAAATGGTGTGGAGGGGAATATGCTGACTATCTAACTCTCAGAACATCTAATTCTGTTAACTTTGAAGCATGTACATAGCAGTCACCTTACAGAGGATAGGGCTAGATGAGTGACAGAGTGTTTTAAAAGTTTAAAGAGCAGGAGCTAATCTAGGGAAAATGCAATACTGTATTTGAGAGATGTCCTGAAATGTTTCTGATGAATATTTCTTGAAATAAATTCAGTCCTGGCTGACAGCTTTTTGAAAATGTTTACCTTTGGTTTCACATTTCAATACTGTGGTGAAAAAGGATATGACAGAGATACTGATCCCACTTTCAGACGAAGAGATATCACGGCTTGTATTCAAGCTGCTGTTCATGTGCTTCTCTGCTCTGTTATCTTGGGGCTCTGGTATGAATCTAAAGGAGTGTGTTTAAAACAGTCAGCTTTTTTTTTGTGGTTCATTCCTCCCATCTACAATCCAGACCTGAACTAACGTGCCACCCAGTCTGTGTGCTTGCTGTTGTTCTTCAATAAAATACAAAGAAAGTTTTAATTGGATGAGAATTTATAACTTACACATTTTTCTTTTCCTTAAAATATTAATAATTTCAAAAAAAGGAAATTTGAATCACTGGTTGTTCAGTATGTCTTGGCTTTTCTTACAAGCTTCTGTTAAACAAATACATTGAAGCAGAACTTCATTGGTTCCATCTGTGCTAGGATCTGCTTCTGAGATCTTGAGGGACAGGGTTATAGATGTTTCTGGATGGTGCTCATGGCAACTCACACCACCAAGAGCGTGTGTAATTGTTGGGTAGGTCTTTTCCCTGTCTTCAACAAGTTAAAATACACACTCATACTGATGTAGACATTCAGGGTAACAAGCACCAGTCTGGAGGCTTTTCCCTTGTCTCTGCATGCAGATACAGGCAGCAGCTGTGTGTGTAGGAGGGGAGCCTCTTCCTCTTTTTTGCACCTTCCCTCCTGTCTCACTGGGATGGGTAGCAGGTCTGGGTGACAGTCTGTGCAGGAAAGGAGGCTGTTCTGTTTTTGAAACCATGACAGAGCAGGTAGGCCTTTTGCTGTTCTCCCATGGGTGACTGCTTTAGGCATCAGGAGAATGTTGAAAATTGTCTCTAATCAATGCATCTGCATATATGGGCAGAGGGCTGAACACAGCTAAAGGCAATGATAACCATGTCACTCTGTGTGCCTCTGGTTAGAGAAACTGATGTGCCTTTACTGTTCCAGCTCAGAAGGCAAAGTGGGCTCAGCAGAGCCTTTGACCTTTTGAAAGCATGAATATCCATAGGGAAGTGAAAGTGATTCCTTTTTTTGTTCAACTGCTTAAAATAAAGTGGCCTGTGACCTCTTGAAAGTATGTCTGACCCTGTGGGACTGGGGAAGAGATCAAATGAACCAAAAGAGCAAGATCCAGAGGTGAGCACAAACTCAAATCCATAGATCAGACTATATTATAAAGTGTAAGGTGGTGATTTCAAGTATCTAGTTTTACTTTTTGTTGATCATGTAAATTAATGCAGTATTTCCTCTATCAAGAAAAGGGAAGTTGTATGTAGCATATTTGTAAGGATAAACTTAATTCTAAATTAAAGCTGCTTAAAAATAATGTAACCTGAAAAAAGATAGAGAGGTTGTTTTTTCTTCCATATACTCCTGTAACTGTACAAATTTACACCAAGAATGCAATATCTTTCCCAACTCCATGTAAATTCAGACAGATTATGCTTGAGTCATGTCTTAATTGTCCCCATTATAAAGACCGTAATTTATTCTGTGTTTTCATTATTTCCTGATGATAGTTCTTATGGCTTTTTTTTTAACTCCTGAATGTAGTCGTCAGCATAATCTTTGAAGGAGGTTCATTGGAGGTAGATAAAGTTTTCAATAATGCTCTCCTTAACACAGCATGGAAAGTTAATAACGCTTCTCTGTTTCAGTTTTTCTCCTTGGGCATACAGGCCTCTTATTAGCCATCTGATCCAAAAGCTTTGCCATGATGTTTCTATGTTTTTGACCTTGGACATGATCTGGAAACTACCCTGAAGAACTGTTCATCTCCAGTATGTAAAGACAGTTTGATAAATTTGGCCTACATTCCTTAATCCCAGACATATGCCTTTGTTTTGGCAATGCTTAAACACCTTCAGTGTTTCCCAGCTCTCTGATAAATACTCTTGAGCTCACACTGCTTTAGCAAAATTGGAAGCACTCAGATTGATTTCAGTGAATCTGACTTGAACAGTCTGCAAACAACATGTCATATTTCTTCTGCTGTTTGGCTATTCCTGTCATATCTGTACATATCTTCATCTTACCTGCTGGAGCCTCACATTGTGAATGCTGTAGTGATGATGTAGTTATTCTGTTCTGCTATCAGTACAGAGAGCAAGAGACTGATTGTGGTCTTTGAGTCTATTGTATCTGCTTGCCATATTAAAACCTGTTATTTTAGATCCCCTGGTCTCAATCAGAAAAGCAAGAACTGAAAGCTTGTGAACAAAACTAGATCTTTCTTCTGAAGACACAGATGAGGACATATTCTCCCTCATTGTACATAAGCGAGAAAAATGGTGGTGATTGAAAAGCAAACACTGAGGAGAAAATGGCTCATGGAATAATATACAGAGGAAAAAAAGCCCTTGTGTTATGCCTGGACAACAAGGAGATTGTACAACAATTGGTTCAGACATTTAATGTCAGAAAAAGAAAACATTACTGCTTGGGGATATCTGCCATTTTCTTTACTACAGTGAAATACTGTATATAGCCCTAAATGTTTTGGAATCTATTCCAATCATGTCCATCAAATGACCATACTCGAGGTATTTATTGATAAGGCAGGATAAATCCTAGCTGAAGAGAACACCACTTGTCATGTAGTGAGTAAAGTCCTGGGCAGGATGCCAAACTCTCCGGGACAATTTTGCCTTGATGGCACGTAGTGATTTATACTTGTTTTTGCTTCCATCACTGAGTGCTAGATCAGGGAGAAGGGAGGGAAAGAGGAAATCAAAACACTGTATTCTCACAGAGATATTATTTACTTTAAAAGTCTTCTCATTGCCTCATCATTTATGGGGGGGCAAAAAAAAAAAATTAGACACCTAACCTCATTTTAAATCATTCGGCCTATGCTAAACATGAATTGGATATGATGATTGTGACAATTCTTTCTCATCCTCAATCATTTTTTCATGCTGATAAACTCAGAATTCTGTGATAGCAGAAGCTAGTTTATATTAAATTATATTAGACTAGACTGCTGATAGACTGAAGTTTTTGGTAGAATTTTTCTTGCTACTCAGTGATGTTTTGTTTCTGTGAGCAAAAGTTCATTTTTCAGTCTGCTTTCAGTGAATCATAGAGAAGTCTATACACTTTAAAGATGGCAAATGACCACACAGAAGCCTTTTATAGATTTTAATACAGCTTTCTGTTTTGATAGCTTATTAAAATGAATTTTTTTACTTGGCAGATGGCTGACTTGTGCAAGGAGCAGTAGTTTTCACGTATTCCCTATAGACCTAATGTAGCATTCCCGGACAAAAGTTGAGTCAGGAGGGAGAAATGACTCATTCTTTGTACTGTTCCCCTCTGACGTTACTTCATGAACAATCAAGAGGATTAGTCTGAAGTATGACTGTTGTACAAGAATGCAGAAAGTTTATGTTAACTCAGGGTTAGATGAACCCTTTTTTGGGGGTGGATGGGGAAGCCTAAAAACTAGAACTTTGGTATTCAAAATCCAGGAAGAGTCCAAGACTTTTTTTTATGGTTTTGTGGCCAACCTTCTTCTGACATGGAGGAGAAGGAAAGAAAAGGAATTAATGTGTTTTGAATACCTGAGGCTTGTTATGCTGAAACTGTATTTTAAGGTTAGTAGTCTTTGCCTCTTAGTGAATTTCTTTTAATAGAATATAATCAAGGGAAGCTGAAGAGCTCTGGCTTGTTATTGTAATTCAATCTGAAGAAAGAGGAGGGTTTGAAGTTATTATATGAGAAGCTCTTCCTGAAACAGAAACTTATGAGCCACCAAACTCAGGTAGACATCTAAAAAAGCACTTTAACCTCAAATTGTTAATGTTCTTATTAACAAGCTTTGGCTTCATATATATTGTGGACTTAAATATAAATGAATTTAGGAAATGAAATCAGAATGTGACTAGTTAGAACTAATAATGGGGAATGTTCTTCTTTCACATCCCTTCACCTGGGAGAACTCTTCCCACGAACCTCATAATTCCCTGTGCTCTCATGGTTTGTCCAAAGCACTGAAGGTGAAAATCTTCCTGTTATATAAAGAAGTCTTTGTTTTAGGAGTTCTGCAACTTAGAAAGAGTTTTCAGTAAAATTTCTTCATCTCAGTATAGTACAGAGTTGGAAGAGTGGTATTAAGCTGACCTGGCAGTCTCAGGTAGAAATTGAGGGTAAGAAAAGCAGATAATACCACAATAGTGGTTTTTTCATTTGTGATATATGCTTCTATTCAAAGCATACATTTTAAAACCTAATTTTGTTTTCACACTGCGGTTGAGAAAGAGAAATTGGAAATCTGTGAAGTGACACCATGAATCCTGTATTAGAGTCTTGGCAATGAGCGTCATAAATAAGGTGACAACTCACCACCAGATTTGTGACACTTTTTTTCTACTCACGATGTCCTTCAGTAGCTTTATTTCAAGGAGTTTTCAGTGGAGAGTCACATACAAGGACTATAAAGGATATGGCAGGACCCAAGACATTTCAGCTTATCTCCAAGGAAAACAGACCTAGAAGCGTGGTCTAGATACTGTCCCTATTTTCATCAATTCCCTAGCAAATTTCAGTCCAGATATAAGTGTCCCAGATACCAGAAAAATAGATCTCTCTAAGACCTCAGAAACCTTGCCTGAGCAGAATTCTGTCAGTCTTACCAATAAAGTTCCTGATCAGTGAACTTTCTTAGAAGACAGCTTACAGGATCAGGCTATGTTTACTGCTTGCATGTGGTATTAAGTAGTGCCAACTCTAGTCAAATGAGGGTATTCTACCAATTTTTAAGAATATATCTGTTGCCCTTTTAGTCTTTGCACTTCATATGTGAATAAAGTACAGCATTTGTTTGACCTTCTTGCAAGGCATCTTAGCCAGTTTACAAACTATGTAGAAGTCAAAGTGTAACCCATTCAAAACTGGGTATGGAAGAACTTTGAAGCAACTACATTCATTTTATAATAATAATGAAAGACAATTTCTCTGGGCTTGGGAACTAGCCTGGAATAAGCTCTGTGGCATCTAGGTCAGTTGTCTGAATTGAAGGTTTAGATGCCGGCTTATTATGTTGGAAAATATCCTGCTAGTTTTGCTTTTGTTTTTGGCATTTCTCAGATCCTCTAGGAAGACTGTTCAGCAAAATTCTTCTGAAAGCCAACAAAAAGAAGCTGAAAATGTTTCATTTTAGCACGCTAATGTATCACTAGTATACCATTAGAATCCAGACTGATGCATTTCCAAGTCAAGATCCTTTTCTCTATCCACGTGTTTCTGTTAAATTTTGCTGTTAAAGTTGTCTTTTGTTCATAAGGGTTCATTTATGGTCCACTAGTGTTGTTACCAATCTCCTGAGGAAGTTAATCTAGTGAAACTTGGAAATTTCCATTCTATGATTTCTAAAGATGCGCAAAGCAAAATTACTGTGTTACATAATCTGTGGTTGGATCTACGTGACTTCAAATTGGTTGTTCTCTCTATATCAGCAGATGCAGAGGGGGATTGGCAGGAACCAATTCAAGGATCAGTAAACTTTTGAGAAGCTCAGATTCAAAACCAGACAGAAACATAAGAACGCATCATATAGGATCAAGAGGTTCCTGTAATAATAGAATCATAGAATAGTAGGGGTTGGAAGGGACCTTTAGAGATCTAGTTCACTCCCCCTGCAAAAGCAGGCCCACCTAAATCAAGTTGCACAGGAATGCATCCAGGCAGGTCTTGAAGACCTTCAAGGAAGGAGACTCCACACCCTCCCTGGGCAGCCTGTGCCAGGGCTATCTCACTCTCACAAGAAAATAATTTTTTCTTATGTTTAAATGGAACTTTTTGTGTTCCAGCTTCATCCCATTACCCCTTGTCCTCTTGCTAGCTATAATAGAAAGAAGGGATGCCCCAACCTCCTGACATCCACCATTTAGATACTTACAGATATTAATGAGATCCTTCCTCAGATTCCTCTTATCCAGATTAAACAGCCCCAGCTCCCACAGCCTTTCCTCATGAGGAAGATGTTCCAGTCCCCTGATCATCTTGATGGCCCTGCACTGGACTCTCTCCAGCAATTCCATGTCCCTCTTGAGCTGGTAATGACACTTTAGGTCACCAGATAGTCTTTCTAGACTTACCATAGGTTCAATCCCCATATGAAAGTGTTGATTTTTTTTTTTTTTTTTTTTTATGACCTGGAAGTCTAACCAGCACCTTTGTTGTTCTTTCCTTCCCAATTTCACTTCTCTTAGTATAGAGCTGTTATTAATTATCTAGTCACACCTAATAAGGAAATGACCGATGTGCTAATTGTTTTACCACATTTGCTTTCACTTCTAACATTTGAATTAGGTACCTGGTTTCAGGACGGCCATCAGCTTCTGTTTGACACTTTTTCACAAGAACAATTTTAGCAATGTGAAGAGAAGGTCACAAAGTTCATAGAAGTATAATCTGTGAGATGTTATAATATTTTCCACTTGTAGATTATAAGTGTGTGCATCATGATAATGCTTTTGTCATTTTAATAATAGTTAATATGTTGTTTTGAAGACAAGTCAGTCAGTTCTATTAGGAACACTAATTATACCTGTTTGAAAGGACTCTGTACATAGGACAAGGGAGTTATAAAGTGGTTATAAAAATCCTTGAGTTGAAACTTTAAGGTAAATGATTAAAACTTGTAGTCCTAATTCAACTAGCACAAATAAATACAATAAAATGTATGACCTAAATTAAGTGAATAATGCTTACTATAGGCTTTGAGAAGGCTTGGAATGTAACCGCTTTTTAAAAGATTAATTTAAAATTGTGGAAGAAAGTGATTTTATTTTCAAACAAACAAATTAAATTACGTTCTTACCAAAAACCAGTCACTAATAATATAAATTATGTGTATGTTTCTTTAAAGAACTTTATTAGAAAAAAAACAGGAAAACTGAATCTATCAGTATTTATATGATTTTTTTTTTTTTAAGCAACGTGGAACTAAAATAACACGAGCAATATGTGTAAATACTGATTTTTGAATTGTTACAGATTGTGAGTTGGTTTGTATTTGAGGGATATTGGAGTGGAGTCCCTTCCACTACTGATACAAACCTTTGTGGTTTGGTTGACAAGATATTACTTCTCAATATACAGCATTGCTTGCAGTTTGGGACAGAACGTCCACATGCTTGTTTGGAGGAGAGAGGAGAGAAAGAGAAAGAGCTGTTCAAGAGAAAGCAGTATAGTGGCAGTTTGTTTCTGGTGGGTTTCAGAATTGCAGAAGTAGATTGAATTTCAATAGGCTGTAGCTGATTCTAGAAACATTCTGTGTATCCTTATGAAAGGATCTTCAATACAGAATTAGATGGAGCTGTCTTCTTGGGTTTGATGTCTTGAGTGAGTGCAGCCATGTGGTGAAGTAAGACTTGAGTAGCACATGGTATTTGCATTAGCAGTGCAGAGATTGATCTGTGTCATCTATGACATTAGACTGCAGTAAAATTATTTGAAGGATCAAAGCTGCTAGGAGCCTTAGTGGTAGTGCAGACCCCATTATGCTAGGCATTATAGAAAATAAAGGATGATCCCTGCCCCAAATCTTTCAACATAGTGCTTGGAAGAAGCAATACTGTGTAATTCAAAGAGCTTTCTCAAAGTGCTATGATCTATTTCCTGAATATGAACAGAGAATGTATATAGCAATACAAGCTGATATCTGAGTGAATTTGTTTGGGCACTAAGAGCTGTCTTAAGGCAAGGGACGTAAGTGGCATATATCATAATGAATTACTGCTTTACATACCTATATTTTAGAATGTGTGAGTTTATATAGTATATTCAGTTTCTTAAGCTGTACAAAGTTACCAAAAGAGGAGGAGAGGATTTAGGACTATTCTATCATAGCATTTTATTTGTCAGTGTAATATTAAGTTAGTTTTTAAGCCACATTTTCTTAAATGGCATAATTGGAAGAAGGGATGTCTGTTGGCTTTTGAAGGTCTGGAAGTACAATAAGGTATCATTACCTCAAAACAAAATATGTGAGACTATATATATAAGACTGTCCCAAGATAATTTTTTTTGTGCTTTATAAAATTAATTCTAAATTATGATAGTTATATTTCCACTTGCATCTAATGAATGTAGGATAAAATATATGGTGATGAAATTTTAAAGAGAAGATATGCAACATTGTTCCAATGATCTTATTGTATTCTCAGTAGAATAGCTTGTAGGCCATGTCAGATGATCTTTTTGTGAAGAGATTGAAAAATAAAGATGCCGGTGTTGTCTTCAGGCAAGTATCATTTTGCTTTTTTTTTTTTAACCAGAAAATGTATACTTAATAGTTACCCCACAGTAAAAGTTTTGTGGCACCTTTACTGCATGTCACATTTGCATTTAAGGCAGCAGATTGAGATTTGACAGATAGTATTACTCCCATACACCGTTAGTCTTGTTGCTCCTGAGATTCCAGCCAGTGGCATGTACAGTTGTTCCTTCCTGTTAAGGAAGCTAGTTAGGGTTTTGACATTGTTGATACATACTTCTAGGATGCTAGCCTCTTGTGTGCTCTCTATATAATGTTTGATATTCCCATTATCAAACATTCCAAAAGTCTAGCATGATACACATGACCACTACACAACATGAGTTTTGGCAGAGGTGGGCATGATTTCATTTTAGAATTTCCTTAAAGTACTCTACATTGTTATTAAAGCTTATGTTTGAGTAGGAGGACATGACAGGACTATGGAAGAAAAAATACCTACTTTTCAGAAGAGAAAGAAGGTAATTTAAACCAAACCTAACCAATCAGCCAAAAAAGTGCACCCCAAACTAATGCAATGGAATTTCGCCCAGATTTTATTGACTCTTTCTCTTTGTCTGGAATAAATGTCATGAGACTCCATTATATTACACAGCTGGCAAGTATTTAGAACCTATCTGTCTAGCTCCATACTGCATCTCACTGAGGATTAAAAGAGAAGTGCATTCCCACTATAATTTCCCAGCATACTTCCTACAAAGTTTCTCCTCAGATTTTTATTCAGACTTTCCTTGTGCCCAAACCTCCTAATTTTTGTGATTTAATGTTTGAGAACATTAATGTCTTAAGTCACAGCTTGAGCTGATTAAACACCAATCATGGATATAGCTGCAGTATTTTGAAATTAAGTTGTGAGTGGTTGGTTTGAGATTGTGGCCAAAGGATTATGTTTTTTAATTTATCAAAAGTTTTCAATCTTGTGGTTCTGGAATTAAAAGTAACTCATGAAAGTAGCCTAGGTTTGACAGAAAAAACAGTAGGCATGAGGACAGTGGTATCTTGTTGCCCTCAGATCCTTTACAAATGGGTAACAATTCCAGGTTGGACAAAGCACAGGTGGGTTATGTGGGAAGTGTGGGTTATGATAATTTTCTTAAAAAATAGTAAGAGTGCCTCTTAAAACAAAAGTAGTTTGTAACTAGCAATTTGGAATGAAGTCATCAAGATAAGTTGCATCCTTATTTAGCGGCCCTTGCAGTTGTGTTTTTTCCTACCTTCCTCAGCCTCTTACAGCAAATGAGATATACTCAGTTTTCTAATTCTGCATCCCATTCTTGAGGTCTAAAACTTAGAAGGAGATTTGTTATTACACATTTGCATGGTACAAAATGTTGTTGGAGGACCAGAACAGAGAATACAAGCTTTCTGCTAGAAACAAAGTGATTCAAATCAACTAAAGAAAAGTAGTAATTCAACGTCAGGACAATGATTCACTACATTGACTGAAGACTTTATGTTCTGACACAGTAGTGGATTAAGGCAGGCTCTTCCATATTTTCTCCATAAACAACAAATCATTTGGAAGAGCTGTGCAGCTGGCAGACAAGAGGTGTGAGCATGTCTATCTCCTTGACAGGCCTGAGAGACTTCCAGCTGCATTAGGTAAAATTAACTGATTGACTAGGGGCAACTTCTAGTTTGTGCCAGGATAAAGAACATTACCTTGAGCATGATTTACCTTCATTTTGTGTTACAGAGACTTTTTAGTAAATAATTCTTTTAAGGGTAAAAATATTTGCTATCAACACAAGTTTTTTTCTTCACAGAAAACTGTGTGCAGAAAGTCATGAAATGCTTATAAAAATGTTAGACAGTAGGATATACTGTTAAAACAGTGTGGTAGCTGGTAGGTGGCCTTCAATGCAATAGTGTAAATACTATCACCGTTTAACTATGCCACATAAGAGGTTTGCCTGTTGGAATCTATGAAGTTCCTTCCATCTCTGTATTTCCCACATGTTCAGAAATTCCTCATCCTTCCCAAGGATATGATGGAGATTTTGTGCTTTCCTATGAAACTTCAGACACTGGCCAGTACCCAATAAAAGTTATCAGATAGATGCGTGGTTTGACTGTATTGGATATTATATGTATCCTTAAGTTTATTCTTCTCTAACTTCCTCTGTACCAGGGTGGTGGAGCTTTCATCCTGTGATTGTGCTTGTAATTCAGTAGTCTGAATATTGTCTTTGATCTGGAATGTCAAAATCTGTTTTTTTTTTTTAATAAAAATCTGGGTTTTTTTATAAAAACCTGGTTTTTAAATAATCTCCCCATTGTACACTGGCATTAAGACCAAAAAGAGGGATTTTTCAACTTCAGAATGTGAACATAGGGTTTTAAAAATAAGCACTAACTAGTGCTGTAGTGAGCTTTAAGGTGCTCCATGAGAACATTGCAATTGCCACATTACTGAAGATATTTGCTTTCTTATTCACTGTCTTTCCTTTGGTAGAGGAGTATAATGATGTCCAAATAGAAAAACTAAAGAAGAAAAGCTGTTATAATGTGCAGGCTTATCTAAGAGGTAAATAATTTTCCTCATACCAATTGTCTTAGGTTCTATAACACATTTTATTCATGTGCATTCATTTTAAAATCTCTCTGAAGTGCTGAACTCTCTCATTTCTTGTGGCAATGAATTCCAGTATTTATATAAAACCTTTAATTTATTTAGTCAGTCTTTTCTGCTTCACCTGTCAAATTTTCTAGATGTATCAGGAAAAATAAAACATAGAAAATAAACTTTGAAAAAGACACTTTCTTAAAAAATAAATAAAATTTCAGTGGCCTTTATTCTTCATCCTGAAAGTTAAAGTAGGAGCTGTATGCTCAGTGCTTTTAAAAATTAAACCACTGCTTTAGATACCTAAGTACAAAAATAGAATACAAATTCCATGCAGTCGCTTTACAAACCCTTGGCTTTGGTTACAAATGCAAGTGGTATACTTTTGCTATTAGCTGTATTCACACCATGACAGAACCTAAATAATGAAAAGACATGTATGATAATAGAGTGAAATCTATTCTAATCTATTGTGAAAGCATGGAGGAATTATTATAATTAACCTCATATTAAATAGGTGAATAACAAATTGAGGACATATTTAAAATATTTTGTTTAAAACATAAGAAATATCTGTCTGTCAAGCAGATAAAGGAAGGGGAGGGAAAGTAGGACATCACAAGTTATCGAAGTAGGAAGTTACCAAATGATTGCAACAATGTGTCATTCCCTTGGTCACCCATTTAGCTTTGTAAGGTAAACTCACCTCCCTTTGGGAATCATGATGGTATACTAAATGGTGGAATCACTGGCACTATACTAAATGGCTGCTAAATCACTGACAGATGCTCTGCACACTGCTGCCCAAATTCCTGTGACAGCCACAGTGATGTGAAATGTCAGAGCAGATCACTTGGTTCAACTGTCTCAAAGTTTGTCTATGGGATCAACTCTTCTTCTCCACCTGGGGCAGCAGTGAGCACAGTGTCCTTCAGTTGCTTCACTCCATGCAGGTTCCAAGGGCTGCCTGCCCCTCTGCTACTACCATCTGCCCCACTACTCTTTGAGAAGCAAGACTTCATCAAAGAAATGGTTGAAAGCTGGAGATAGTAGAGTGGTAGTTTTTTCTTTTAATGATTGTAATTATTACGACTTTATAATGGCAGGAATTTATATACTAATACTCTGTACAGAGGACTAGGAGTAATTCAGCTATTGAGTGAGTGACGTGTAAATTATTAGCAGAGGTGTTTTGATGGCAGTTTTGATGGGTTTGTTATTGTGAGACTTGAAGAAATAGAGTTACAATGTGTTTGAAAGTTCAATGGAAAAACAACAGAAATCTTAAACTATAAAGTCATCCTGGAGATGGCCATCTAAGTGCATTTTGGTACAAAAGTAAATTGAATAACAAACGAACATACTAAGTTTGGCACAATGAATCATAGAAAAGAACTAATTCATTAGAGCCTAAAAAACTTAAAAAAAAATGGAAATTCTGTCCAGACACCATTAGTAGATTGGAGCTCAAGTTATGACACAACTTGAAAATAATGTTTCTTAAAAAGACAGGAAGATAAATACAAACAATAAAGTGCTCTGTAGATATGATGTAAAGCAACTGAGTATATAAACAAATGCTTCTGCCCTAGTAGTAGATGACCTAGAGAATTCTTTGTATTGCAGAAAATACTGAGGCAATTGCTTATTCAAATTTATGTCCTTTTCTCTTTGTTTATTTGCAGTTCAATGTGCTCCATGACTAGCCCAGGATTGTTTTGAGTTTTTTTAATTGGAATGATTACAGTTTGCTGATTTTTAAATGATTTTTTTATCTAAGTAGCTATATTAATAATCAGAAGATGGGGGAAATGAAAGCAGCAGAATCAAAATTATATTCAGAGAAGCACTTTGAACAGATAGATAACAAAGGCAAAGAATTTGAATCTGTATTCCAAAATCTTAGGATATTATTTCCAGTCAGTCTCTAGATCTGAAGCATGAAAAGAAATGACAGGTGTCATGAAGAAACATCATGCATCCACAAAAAATAACTATGATCAAAGATTTGAACTTGCCAGAAAAAATAAAAATCCCCAAACTGTTCAGACTCTGAAACTGAATGTATTCAAGGACAGAATTGTTTAAAGACCTGAAGTCTACTTTGAGCCCAAAGCCTGTCTTTCAGAGTGAGGTTGGATTGGGTGACCTTCAGAGGTTGTTTCCAACCTAGATTGTTTTGTGATTCTTGTACTCTTTCTGATCTGTTTTATAGTAGGCACAGAAAGGTACATTTTACCCTGGACTTGTGCCAGTTTAACTCAAAGGCATTGCAGCTCCCCTGGAAGTGCCTTTGTATGGTACAATTTGCCACATGTTGGTGAAGGAGCCTGCTGACTAACATATATATCAGCAGTGGACCCAATACCTCCCATCAAGGCAGCACAAGATGGGTAGGATCCCAAAGTAGCTGGACGTACAGCCAAGAGTTGCAAAGGTGTGACTACATCCAGGAGTGAAGTAAGGATGGGTAGGTTAGAATTTGGATTTCCATCATGCAGCAAATGAACTACTGAACTTGTGCTCAGTAGGAGTCTTGAATGCTGTTTAACTTCCTTTATTTGGGAATTAAGTATGATGAGTTGTATGTTGGTAACAGTCAGTGTGTTCACCTATGAGGATATCGTATCCGATTTTGAAGACTAAGCCAATAGTCTGAATAGTCTGGGCAAAATTGTCTAAATCAGCCCTTGTCTTTTAATGACCCTCTATGTTCATTAGGACAGTATCTAAATCTGCTCGAATCTTGGCTTGTTGTAGTTTTCTCTGCATTGCTTAGTGCCTAGCAACCATCATCAGGGCCAGTATTTTCATCCACTTTCTATTTGAAGTGTTTTCCAGCTTCTTCTAGCTAGGGTGTGCAATAAAAAACAGCCCAAGAGACACCTCTGTATGTAATGGTGATAACTGATTTTATGTACTTCAGGGCAAGCTTCCCACTGTAGGAAGTCCTGCAAATCATTCTTTGTTATTCTAATATTATGATTTGCAATCTTTGTATTTAATTTCTTCAAAACCCTTCACATTCATGTGGTAGGAAGATGTAAGTATTTGTATGCTCTGTCACTTAGAAAATAAGGAAGATAAATCAGAAAATAACCCAAAAGGTCCATTTTCCCAAAGTTATTATTCAAATATTATTCCAGAAACAGTCTTGAATGCTTTCTAAACAAGCAGACAGCTTGCAGATCGAAACAATTTTTCATCTTGGTACTGTACAGACAGTAATCCTATTTTCTCAATATTAATAACTGCAGGGGCTTTAGGGGAAAATCTACTATTGCAGCAGATGTTAAACCCAAACTGCATAGTCCAGATGTTATGTGCAAACTACTTACTTTCTTTGCCAAGCTTCAATCGGAAGGTATGTTGCTCAAGTGTTGTCTTTTTTTTTTTCCTCTATTAGGAAGGTATTGTGCATGCATTACTTGAACAGTATCATGAGACTTCTGTGTGTATTTGTAAGTACCATTTGGCTATTGCATAAGGCTGCTTTCCTAAGCAGTGGCTTAGCTTGATTATTTCTCTTGGCAGTAAAGTAAAAAACAAACAAACAAAAAAAAGGAAATAACAGCTATGTTTGTTGCTTTATTTTAAATCAAATTGACCATCGACATGGCTAGCCATAACATTTAATTTCTTTACAGTTTAATAGCTCGACTAGAGTATGCAGGAGTTTGTAGTTCACATAGGTTCTGCAGAAGCAATTCAAGCCACTCTGCAGAACTGCAGTTCACTTGGACAATAGAAATGTTTGCTTCAATGAAAACACAATTAAAATGAGGCAGGAGCCTCTGGACTCCTACTGCAAGTTAACTACAGTTCATGACAAGCTAGTGAGACAAGGTCATTTCTGCCCATTTGAGACTCTTATGGTGACAAGCTATTTGTGAAGATGAAGTGGTTTACCATAAAAACCCACAAAGCATTAGTCTTGGACCTGGAACCTCAGACTATAAACTCATGTAACCCCACATATTTCAGTGGGACTAGATTAGAACTGTTTGAAAATATGACTGTCGTGAAAATCAAACTAAACTGCAGCAAGGGTGGGGAACAACCTACCTGTAAGCTCTTCTACCCCAGACCTTTCCTTATTTTACTACTTTCTTGCAGTTTTCTCACTTAGGTAGTCTTTTTTTTCTTTGACAGTCATACCAAGGCACAAAAACTATTTGTGCACTTACAATACATTCCAGGAGTCTGCCCTCAGAAACTGGTTGATGCAGCACAAGCATAAACTAAGGCTGTATTACCTGAGTCATACGAAGTGTACTGATTGTGTGAGAAGATTTTCTCCAAATATTCTTTCAAACGGCAATCGAACTTTGCTTAGTGGAGGTTAGGGGGATTTTTCCCGATCACTTTCCTGAAAACATCGTACTTTGAACTGGGGTTCAGTAATTTTTAAAGCAAATTTAGTGATTACAGCTGTGAAACTAAATGTTACAGATTAAAGTCTGTCTGTCTTATCTAATGGGAAATACATGTAATTATCTCTTACTGAATAAATGGTTGTTCTGTCTCATATGCACAGACACTACTACTAGTGTGTATTTGTAATTTATTTGGTACTTACTGCTGCTCAGCCACACACTTGGTAAAATTTTAAAATATTAAGCTGGCAGTAAAAGGTCATCTGGGACATTTGTTGTGTTTCTTTCCTTTGAAGTACGAGTTCTGCTTCAGAAACACCTTCAAATATTAAAGAGCATTGAGATATACTGCAAATTGTGTAAACACAGGTAATGATATTCCTTGATTTGCTTACAAACTTTAGTTTTGGAATTGCCTGCTGTCCCAGTTCTGGCTGTAGGGGAGAAAGAAGTTAACAGTATAGGGATAGGAGATTATTCCCTTTGGCAATTCCATAGCGTGTATATTCCTCTGTGCATGAGGGTCAAGGAGTTGAGGAACATGATGATCAGAGTGTGCTTGTTAAAATGATGTGTGGAAGGAAGGTGGTTGAATTTGTCTGAGATAACATCATCATATTTGCCATCATATTTCTCATATGTGCCAGACTTTAACTTGGGACATCTAGATTCCTGTGGTAGCCCCTTTATATAGAGATGGAGGAGCTGAGGCAGCGGGTGAGAATCTTTAGATAGAAGTCTCATTTTTTTTAAGACAGAGAACAACCAGTGATTGTGTCCTCTGACTCAGATCCAGCCTGGAGTAACACAAGTCTCCAGCATATAGATTGCATAAATGTAAAACTGGAATTTTTTTATTAGCACATGTGTCACAACAGGCACCTTTTACAACAGTCTATGCTACTACTTTCTGCAGGAAAAGCTTTCCAGGTTCAGAGTGGATTTTATAATTAACATGAGAAAACACAACCTGGAAAAGCCACTGGGAGCTCAATGTTCAGGGCATTAATTTGGATTACTCAGATTCAAGTCGACAAACAGGTCAGCAACTTAAGTGGTGGCTCCGCTACCCAGCAAATGCTACAACTACTAGGTTACAGAAGCATTCTTGGCTTTTTACCCTTCAGAGATATTCTTGGTTAATAGAATTAAATACAATGGGGAAAAAGTGAGAGGAACTGGATCCATAATCACAGTCAGTACAACCACTAGAGATGTGCAGAAGAGATTCATACCTGGTCTGCAATGAGTTGATAATTTATACATAATGAGGTATCTCCAACAGGAAACCTTGGGAAAGAATAATTCTAGAATGTAGTTCCTAAGACATTCTTTTAGAAAATTAAAGTTTTCATCCTTACATAAGCAGAGTAAAGATCTATACTGGGATTTCCCAAAGTCAAGATGAATGCTGTAATCAGCTAAAGAGCTACTGGTTATGCAGCGGGTAAGGGCTCTGTGCTTTTTCTTGTAGACTCAGATTTGCTTTACTTATTTTCAAACACTTGCACTAGGAAACTAGGGACCTATTTCATTCATAGATTCAGTTGTTTTGATATAGATGGAGCATTACATGATGCCTCAGTGTTAAAAATAATAGTTGTCTACACTTCATTTTATATGTGTATTCTTTTGTGGCAGTTTACTTATGACCCTCTGTGGATAAAGGCTGTGCATCTATGTACCAGATTACTTAATAGCTGGCTTCTTTTTGCTGTTTCTCATGTAAATAGTCAGAAAGAATGATGAAAGCCCGTAGCAACTGCAATACCCTTTGCATTATCAAACTGCCTTGATTGTTTTGAATTGCCTTAAGTGTATGGCAACAGGAAAAAATTTAGAAAAAGGACTATGTGTGTTTCACTGGGATGTTTCAATTACTTTAACCCTTATTTAATGAACTACACTAAGTGCTTAAAAGCCATATAAATAGTCACAAAGACTGTAAGCAGCCTTTTTGAAACCAAAGCAAGCTAATGAGAAACATCGATTTAAAGGAACCAAATAACTGTTTCAATAGTTTGTGTGGAATGAATTGGTGGCCGCAGTCCAGTTTCTGGTAAATATTTCACTGTTACAGTAATAGTCTCTAAATCATCAGCAGTGCACACATAAGAAAAGTCACCACTAATATTTGACCATAATAGGCTGAGTGAATATCTTCATGCAGGATTGTCCTCAGTGCCTTTCAAATCAGTTTTTCTTTGCTAATGTTTAAAAGGCATTGACAAGATGTTTGGGAAGGGTTTGGTGAGTGGCGCTGCAGATATTTTTTGGGTAAAACTCCTTGATTTCAGAATCTGTAAAAATTTAATTTTTGTCTGAAGTAAAATTCATTGAAAATGAAGTGAAGGAAGGTAAAGAAAGGCTTTGGACTCTACAGTACTTTATCCTGTTCTAATGACTAATATTTCAATTATTTTTATGCTGCAGCCTAAAATAATAATATTATTATTAGATAATAATATCAGTGTTTCTGATATTTCTGGATGTTCATAGGAAATGTATTCTGAAATTCTTTATTTTGTTCTAACACTTGCTGGTGTTACCTTTACCTTTAATTCAGTAAGCCTGTTGTATACTCCAAGAGTTGTTCTGAGTTGACTATTTTACATTTTCCTTATGAGACATACCATCTTGCCCGCTGTCCTGTTGCATACCTTAGGGAATCTCCACAATATGTTGTTCTTGGTGAGTAAGATATGCTTGGTCAAGCTGCTAGTTTATTGGGAAAGAAACCTCTTCAGGACCTTAAAATTTTCACATCTGTGAAACAGTGCAGGTGTCAGATCCACAGGACTTGGTTGGTTGGTAGAGGACATAGGACAGCCGTTACAAATAGGTGAACCAGTCCAGATAAAATTAGAACTGACTGTTCTTTATCAAGTCCTTGAACTAAACCTAGATCAGATTGCTTTTGAAGTAACTGTCAAATCTTTCACAGATTTTTAATTGGAATCACCCAACAGGACTTTGGTCTTTCCATTCTGATAGCTTTTAAAGTTAATCCACTTTTGATCCTTTCCCTGCACTCTGCACTTCAGTCACAACTTTTTTGTCCAAAATCTGCATCATGGAAGGCTAGCTATTACAGCCAGGCCAGGTTTGAGAGGCACCAGAAACTTGGTATGGAAAAAGAAAATAAAACCAAGAAAGAAACATAAATTCCCACATCTGTTCTTGAAAGACTTCCTTCTGTATTTAAAAGACCAAAGAGGTTTGGTAAAGGTTTGGGTAATCAGCCATTTGGTGTACTTAACAGAGCCTCAAGTCTACAGTGGTTTGACTGTCATTGTTCAGAGTTTAAAAGGCTTTCCTTGCTTGAGTGTACTATGCATATCTGGCAGCCAGTCTCTTTTTTTAGTGTGCTTCAGACACAGTAGTATGCTATTAGCATTAGCAAACAATACTCTTAAAGGTCAGATGAAGTCAGAGAAGCATATTCCTCAGTGATAATAAAATAAAGCCAGAGCTGACGCTTAACAGTGCCAAGGAAAATACAACCTCATTTTGTGTGTATGCATGTATGCACATGCACCTGAATCAGAAAGCCAGTCTCTGCAATCTTTTAGAACACCATAATAACTTCATAAACAATAGGTTCCATGGAGAAATGCAATCTTTAACCTTGACATGAGAATTTTGCTTGGTTTTCTTGAAACGCTAATAAAAGAGCAGCAGTGATCGACATACTGTGGCTAGGAAACTGTGGCAGCAAAACCCATTCCAGTGGCGTTTATATAATGTTTTTTTCTTATGACGCCTTAAAAGAATAAAATCATTGGAGATACCTGAAGCTTAATTTATTAGGAAAGAGTTGGTACTTTTTGTTCCACCTCAGGCTACTTTGTTTCCATATGCTTGTTCAAGATAGTTAATAAGACTTTGGAGTGGTGTGTCATATAGTGCTAGGAGTGGCACTTTGATTAGATTATTTCAGTATTTACAAATATATCTAGTCTCATTGGGTCAGTTGGGTAAAAATTGGAACATGCAAGAAAAAAAACAATGGCCTAAAGACACTCCTTCCACCACAAATACTTACAGGTTGTATTTTGGAAGGCAGTTTTCTCACCAGCTCTTTTGATCATTAAGTCCTAACTGGAGTAAACCATAGCAATTGAACTCAGTCATGTCTATGGAGTTATACTGTGGTCTGTAATCTGGTTATAAGTTTGAAAACATGGGAGTCTTTTGGAATGTGTAAGAATGAAGCCTAGGAGATGCACAGAACTGGACATGAATTGCAACATCAGCCCTATAGAAGCATCAATGGAACAGAAGCAATCACGTGGAGATCACAATGGAGGTAGGTTAGCAATTGTACACCTAGTGACTGTTTTAAAAGAAAAAAACAAACCAAACTAGAACAATTTACTTTAGAATAAAATTTGTCCACATCCTCTGGAGTGGTAGTTAGTATCTGCGTTATTTCTGAGATGTTACTGTGTACCTTGAGGTCTATTCTCTCTTCTTACCTCTGTCTAACACATTGGCAGATCATAGAATCATAGAATGGTAGGAGTTCTCTTTAGAAATTAAAGATGCTTCCAAATGAATCTAACCTTTGGAAACTAAGGTCGCTTCTAGAACATTGATAATAACATATGTTAGCTGTGGGAAAGTGTCACATCATGTTCATTGGTCATTTTCAAGAATAAACTGTCTTATTAGATAAAATGAGACTTTCAGCTTCAAAAAGAAAAATTATAGCAAAGCTGAAGAAAGCATTGAATGTCCTATCAGTGTACACTATTCCTACTTCTTCACACACAGCTATTTCATCTTACACACTTGCTTGTGACTTCCTCAACTAGTTTAAAACTCATGATCTGGCTTCTGCACCTACACATGACCCATCTCAACCACAACGTGGAGACACCTGTTCTGCTTTCAGTTCTAGTGCAGGTGCAATTGCCTGAGTGGGACAGAAGCACAGAAGCTCCCTCTTTGGGCAAAATTCCATCAGGGTGCTTCAGGACTCTAAGGTGTGTGAGATAGCGGATACTCACAGAAAAAGTTAGAGGGGCTGGAAATATGAGTTTCAATGATGACTAGCAGTGGGGAAGTGGTCATATGTAAGATGTACTTTGAAAATAGGCCATGCAAAAGAACAGCCAGTGGAACTCTGTGAAGAATCATTGTAGTAGAATAACTACAGCCTATAGCTACACTACATAACTGCAGCTTATACTCATAAGAGTTCTAAGGTACTGATGTCCTTAACCTGGAAAGCTTGACCTTGAAAATAGACTCACATAATAAATTAGGTTAGTAAAGACTTCATAGAGTCATGTGATCTAAGCCTCCACTAAAAGCAGAGCCAACTTTGAGGTTAGATTTAGACACTTAACATTAGGAAAGAAAGCAAATGAAGTATCTGAATACTTACAAACTCGACGACTTTTTCTTTCACGCTTAGTCTTTGATATCTGTATATTTCTTTGAGGCACTAAAATGAAACGTATTATTTCTTAAAGTTAATTCCTTTTCATTAGCATGAGTTTTTTATTAACGTATAAGGTTATGTGATCCCCAGATTTCACTAAAAAATGAACAAAATATGAACTACTTAGATTTATTGTTTCTGTGCTAGTGTATACCTGTGAAAAGCACACTAGTCTCTCCAGCAACACAGACTATGTATAGAGAACTTCATTATCGAAGTAACTTTTCAATATACCAGGAATTAAATACCTGCATATTTAACTCTCTTATGTAGTCAGTGAGGACTAGAAATGAAATTTTCAATTTTAATTTCAGAATATTTCAGCGTAATAGTTTTTATACCAAAGGTTTTGAAAGAATGTGTCATTTTCAGTTGCAACAATATATAGGTAAGAAATGCTAGAAAATTTTGGGTTTTGTGTGTGTTTTGAATGATTTCTAACAGTGTTTCATGATGTCTGCCATTTTCTGTGGGGTAAATATACTTACATATATTTAGGTATTTAATGTTTAATTTTCTTGAGTGAGACTCTTCTAGCCAAACAGTTTTCCAGTTTTATAAAGACACATTTTGCACTAGCTCCTTGATTTGACCTTGATTCAACTGTAGCTGCTACTTAATCTGACTTATATTTGCTAAAATATGCCTGCTCATTTTGCCTTTCCTTTAGGGATCTAAGCATTCACTTCCTATTAGTTTTATGTCAGTTCATAGCCACCATCGTTCTTGGATGGTGTCCATGTCCAGAGCATGCTGGATTTCTCATTTCTGTAAACCCTTTCAATAACAATAGTTGGTTTTTTCTGTGTGTGGGTTATGGTTTTCTTCTTTTCTCAAAATGGAACTGATGTGATTTGTTTGAATGATCCTAGAAGTGAGAATATTATGATGCTAAGTGTCATTGCTTTAGGACTGAAGCTAGAACAAATTGCGTGAAACAGAGTATCTGACATAATGGCATTCTAGTCATGTGAGGAAATCCATTTCATAGTTGGAGACTGTCTCCTCATCTTGAGCATAATTACATTTACAGCTTGAATATTCCCATATCTTCCATCATCTCTGTCAGTTCCTGAAATCTCATTCAAGGCTGCTTTAGATGTGCTCTGGAAATGCAGAGAGCATGTATGTCTCATCTAGATCTGATGAAATAGCAAACGTAATTAAAATGTTTTAATGTGTTTGTGGTTGCTAGTACCTCATTAAAGATTTAGTGGGAATTTGTGGACAGTAGATTTGCATGTGTGTAAGAGACTCTCAACCAAGTCTTTTAGTGTTTTTGTCTTCTGAGAATTCTTTTTAAGCAATGAACAAAACATGTAGAGATCTCAAAATTGTGTTCCAGGAATCTAAATTTTGTCTTCCTGTTTAGCTAGGGAGTAGTCTTATTTCTGTGGTAAAACACCTATAAAACAGGAAGGCACTTCCAAGATGGATATATCAATTAATCCTTTCGTCCTGTCAGACTTGAATATAATTGACTGGTTTGTAGATCTCTGCTGGCCTTAGAGATCTATTTTATTCTGGAAGTTGCTCATTATGTCCACAACTCTTCATGTAAAGTGTCTTTCAAATCAGGTGTCCTTTGTTGGAAATGCCTCTTTATGTAGAATTTGTACTACTGTTACAATTTTATATTTAAACACACTTTTGTTTAGAGACTAGCAGGTGTTGTTTCCTTTGTACTTGATACCACATAATATTCCCTGGCTTGCTTATAAGGATTTGCATCAGCCTTATGTGAGGCAGGAGTTAGTAACTGGCTGCAGGGCTGTGCCCAGGAGATACTTGGCATGTTTAGCAAGATCACGCCATGCAGGTGGAAACTATTGCTACAATAAAGAATAAAACAACAAGCTTGTATTTCCAGGATAATTGTGGTAAGCAAATGATTCTTTGCTAGTTGTACTAACAGACATAGATATGGGTATAGCTATGCAAAGCTAGACAGAATACTGCCTTTATAAAACAAATGTTGATTAAATTATGAAATGGTTTCACTTTGTTCTCAAACTAGCATGCAACCAAAGAAGGGGTTTTAATTTGTTTTTTGTTTCCCATGATGGAATTTGCCTGAAAAATAACATGTTATCTTAAATATTTTCTTGATTGTTACTGACTTTAAATAAAATAATAATGTGCAGAGGAAAGTTTCTGGTCACTAAAGTTATGAGGCATTATCACTACTAACGAAGATCTGACATATGAGAACAACTTGATGATTAGACTAAAGTAGTAAAAATGAGATATAGTTTTGTAGCACAAAATGTGAGGGAATGTCATATGGACTAACAGGAAGAAATTCCTGGTATCATCTGGAAAAGCATTTTTTTGAAAAGAGGATTAGTGTGAACTTCCAGTGTAACTTAGTTGGGAAGGAGGTTAATGTGTCATTTATCTCAACAGAAATCCAGTAGATTGAAAGAGGTTTTAACCCTATTGTGTGTGGTACTCCACAGACTATCTTTCATGTTGTATGTGAATGAAACATAAGGTAGATAAAGATATAATAGGAGGAATAAAATAATGGAAACCATTGCTTAAGTTGATTGCAATAGTTTCACTAGCCTTGCTTAACAAAACAAACCTGTAAAGGAAGTACAGTTATTGCCTACAAGTTCTCAGGAGTTAAATGCCAAGGATAAAAATACTTTTTAAGCATAACTTAACGATTTATAATATTTCATGGGAAATAGTTTATCACACTGTTAAGACTGATATGTGATTTTATATAGAAAAAAATAAACTTTTTTTTTTCATTCCTCACTAATACCCAAATCAACCACCATGTATTTTGAAGCAAAGAAGATATTAACTCAAACAGGCATGTATAGCTACGCCTTCTACATACAAGTGTGAGATTTCTAGTAAGTACCGGAGAGTCTTTGCTGTAAAATGCTGCCTATGTTAGCAATAGTACAGCATCTCCTGAATTTGTCAGATCAGACTTTCAGTTTTTGATTTATCAATACTGACTTCTGTAAGAAAAAGCCATGAGCTGAATCATGGATGAGGCTTTCTGCAAAGATCCTGTAGAGATTCTGCTGTGTGCATCCACCTCATTTTTCTTAAATAGCCTGTATAACCCTAGACAAACTCATGAATGAAATTTTCCCCAGAAGCATATTTCAAATTATGCCATTTTGCAAGGTCCTTGCTACAAGCCCTGGTACTAGGGAAATGGTGGAGTCTGAGCTGAGCAGAAGGTAAGCGTCTTAGCAAAGTGAAAGGGGCTCAGGTCTATGACTACTGAGGAATGTTCTGTTCTTATGTATAAGTAGTGAAAAATTTCCATAATTTTCACAGTCTATTCTAGTTAAAATGTCCACGTTTCTCTTTAGAGCAGCAGAAATAGTATAGCATAACATCATGCACTTGGAGTCTCCCATTCCTGATATTCAGATATTATAGAAAGCACATCTACTTTGTTTTTATACTTGAATAACATCCAAAATTCATTGCATCTGACTATGATAAAGTAGGGTTTTCTTGTTTCTCAGAAATTGGAGTAAAATGAGTATTGGTCACCAGTGAAGTGAACTCATCTAATAGATGCTGTGTATCTGTAGGCTTCCACAAAAACAAGTATGTTCTCTGGTATCTCCTTACTTGCAAGCAATGATAGCATCACTCTGGTGCTAAAATCTCAAGGTCACTTTTAAATCTTATTAAGCTTTCCTGGTTATCTCTTTTTGTGACAAAATATGGACAGTGTTAAGGAAATGAAAATTAACCAGATTTCCATAACTAAGGGAAATCTAAACTTAGCAAAGTGCTGATAAATACTTGCGCTTTGGACTAGTTTTTCATGAGGGCCTGCAAATCTCTTAAGAATGATTGCATAACAACTTTGAATAGGGCTGGTCAGCCCTATGTTTTTTTTTTTTTTCAGGTAAATGTCTCCATCCAAAAATATGAATTCACTGAAAAGAAAGCTTTTGCAGGAACTTAGCACTTTTGACAAGATTTAAACAAGAAGGAGTTCTGAAATCTTGGATGGGATTCCTGGCTGAAAGCATTTATAGCATAGCTAGTGTTCTCATGAATGAAGCACTGATTTGGGACATAGGAAACATGGGTTCAAGTTCTCTGCTGTTTCCTACTGGAAATCTGGGACTGGACTTCAGCTGCAATAGTTCAACTGCTGCAAACATGCAGCTACATTGAGTGCAGTGAGCAGGTGAAACTTGTTTCTCCTCATCCCAGAAGAGACTCTGAAACACTGAGGCCTATATTTTTCTGTCCGTGTTATTACTTACTCATACAAAGTATGAGTACTCCCGTTACAAACTCATACCACTGTTACAACAGGAGACACTAGAAAGGAACAGCTGTGGCTAAGTCCCCATGTGAGTTTATGCTATCTAGGATTAAAACATTTATTGTCCTGTCTGTGAGGAGGGAGTTTAGTGTTTTCTTTCTACATGCCAGAGGTATTCTCTGCCCAGTACTTAGGTGGATCTTATAGTATAGCACTCAGATTCTTTTTAAATGAAACAAATCTGAAGTATTTTGCATTTTTAAGGCAAACTATTTCTAAATCTTAAAAATAATTTGTGGCAGGAAAGACATTTTATAAAACTTCTGTCATTCTTCACAAAAGTATTGCTTTTTGAAGAATATTTCGCTCTTTATTTAGAAACAGCCCTGCATATAGTCTGTATGGATGATTAGTGGCCTACGGGTTACAGCTTGCAAGTCACCTGGGTTCAATACTGGTCATTGTAGACCTCTTATTGGTGCTACAGCTGGAGAATTAGCAAGGATAGAAACAGTTATGTACCTGAAAACAGAAATAAAAGCATGCAATGCCATGACGAGTGCTGTTAAAATTACAATTTTCTCAGAAACTATGTGGATATTTAAAGTGAGGTATTTACCACACAAATCTCCAATATAATGAAATTAAGAGAGTGTTTTTATCTGTTGCAATTCATCTCTCTTGCATTTGGTCTACGTACAACAGAAATTTAAGAATGAGTTCATAGACTGTTTTGCAAGGCAATGCGTATTATGGCCTCTTTGTGTGACTTCATTCAAGACTGGTGCAATACATTCAATGAAAACAGACAGTTTCATGTTCAATGTGTTGAAATAGGAGTCAGCTATTTGGAAGAGGGGGCATGGAATTTATTTTTAATACCTTGCAGAAAGTTTTGGTAGAAAACTGCCAGCAGTTTCTCTTGATTGATTAATACTTCATATTAAATGCATAAATATACAAAGTGTTTAAAGATAACAATTAATTGGAAAAAAAAAAAAGCTTAAACATATTTAGGATGGAAAAATCCCATCAAGGAAGTTGCAGCAGCATTTCAGTCTTTTGAAATCTCCACCCAGCCAAACTAGCTTAGTAAGTAGATTGAAATATCTTTCAGGCAAATTTGTACAGGTTTCATTTTAAATCTTGTGTATATTTACAGACTATTGAGAAAGAAGATTTTTTTCTCTTTTTTTTTGCTGTGTAATTTGACTGTTTTGCTTGTTACATTTAAAGTTTCATTGAAGATTGTAAATTAGAGATTTATGCTATGTCAGAGACCTTTCAAAAGAATTCAAAATATCCATATTCAAGAACGTAATGTTCTTTGGATGCTGATCAACATGTCTATTTTTTTCCTCTGTGCTTCTTATTAGTTGAAGTAAAAGGATGTGTCATGATACCTTTATTTTCCTTTTCCTTTTTATGTTTTAAATCTTTGAGGCTGGGCTTGGAAGTCAGTATTTATCATTTCATGCTTTAAATTTATTTTATATTTTTTATTT
>WBNH01005090.1:33462-55313 GCA_013401255.1 Urocolius indicus | reverse complement strand
AGGCCCTGGGGGGCTGCTGAGCTAAACTAGCACCGTGCTTCGAGGCCCTGGGGGGCTGCTGAGCCGCTTTCTCTCTTGCAGAGCTCAGCACAGCTGGCTCTCCTCTCCGTGTGCTCTGGTTGTGTGTGATGGGGTGATGGTGTGGGCAGCACAAGTGCATCCTCATCCCTTTGCTCAGCCTGTGACTCTGGTGCTTCCCTCCCTCCCTCCCCACAGTTTGGCGTGGCAGTGGTGATCACCAACCAGGTGGTGGCACAGGTAGATGGAGCTGCCATGTTTGCTGCAGATCCCAAGAAGCCCATTGGAGGCAACATCATAGCCCATGCTTCCACCACGAGGTGAGAGACAGCTTCCAGAGCTTTGCCTTGCAAGAGTAGCACAGCACTTTGCCCTTTCAGAGGGGTTCTGGGTGGTGTGTCAGGGGCAAGCCCAGCCTGCAGCCCTGAAACAAGTGCCACTCTGAGCACTCCCTGGTGTGCAGGACGGTCACAGCGTGCTGTCAGCAGCCCCTGCAGCTCTGCACTGCTGCTCCTGGCCTGACAGCTCAGTCCTGAGCGTGCTGAGGCTCTGCTGGAGGCAGGTGCTGTGCCCTTACCTCAGTCTCCTTCTGCCCCTCAGGCTGTACCTGCGCAAAGGCCGAGGGGAAACCAGGATCTGTAAGATTTACGACTCCCCCTGTCTCCCTGAGGCTGAAGCAATGTTTGCCATCAATGCTGATGGGGTGGGAGATGCCAAGGACTGAAGACCCTGGTTCCTTGCCCGTGTGACCCCCAGACTCAGCGTCCCCCAAAGGCTCCTTTCTCTGGCACCTTCCGGCTGCTCCCCCCCCCCCAGATGCTGGCACAGGAACCTCTTGTGTTTCAGGTGCTGAGACTTTGAGACCCCTCTGGAGGTGTTTCTGGGGAGAGCCCTCCCCTCCTTTCCCCTCCTCAGGCAGGGGCTGGCTCAGTGTGGGGGGGTTGTTCTCAGGGGCTCAGCTGGATGTGCCTGTGGACGTGGCACAGGGCAATGGAGCAGCACCGTGGCCACAGTTCCTCACTTGGTGGATCTGAAGCAGCATCAAGGGGTTTGTCAGAGCAGGAAAGGAGGTGGCTTCACTACCTGCTGGATTGCTTTAGCTGTGACACAGAGCAGGCTGCTGGGCCACAGCCAGAAGCTGGGGAATGCTGCCAGGGTTACTTGTGTTGGGCTGGGGGGTTGGATGCTGCAGGTGCTGGGTCTGGGGTCACCTTTTCTTTCTGTATTTTGTTAATTCTCTCTGGAAAGCTGCTTTTATTACAAGAGACCTTACACATGCTGCCAGCATTGCAGGCTGCTGGGCCTCAGGCAAGGGTTGGTTCAGACACAGGCAGGTTTCAGCTGCAGGTAGGGAGGAGGGGTCCCTACATCTGCAGTGACTCTCAGGCTGGGTATGGGGGGAGGTTTCTTTCCTCCTGCATTGTCTCTTGGATGTGGGGAGTGTGGTGCCACTGTGCTCCACGTGCCCTCTGGATGCCATTAAAGTGTTTTTGAGGTTAAAGAGGTTCTTTGGTATGATGCCATCTGTGATACAAGCTGTGCTCCTGTGACCTCTCACCTTGATTAAAGGTTGATTTCAAACTGGTGCTGGGCAGCCAAATGGATCTTCTGGGTTCTGTTCCTGTGGGGCTGTTTTTCTGGGACAGGTATTGAAGAGCACAAGGGTGGGATCCATCTCCCAGCTCCACAAACACTGCTGCCAGCTGAGGCTCATGCCAGGGTGAGTTCCCTGCTGCCTCCTCCAGGCCTTTGTTCTGGATGCTGTGTGGCCACAGAGCTGCTGCTGTTCAGGAGCTGTGCAGCAAGGGGCCAGTGCTGGGGCTCAGAGCTCACAAACCATTGATTGAAGCCCTTTGAGCTGCTGGAGCCCATCCCCTGCCCAGCCCAGCACTGCCCCACAGCCCTCAGCACCTCAGCCCCACGGCTCTGGGATCCCTCCAGGGCTGGGCATTGCCCCAGCTCCCTGGGCAGCCTGGCACAGGGGCTCACACCCCTCTCAGGGAAACAGTTCTGCCTCAGCTCCTCATCTTTTTTATTCTACTGGTGGTGCTGGGTTTCTCCTGCTGCTCCACAGCTCCAGCCTCACCTGGGGGCTGGCAGGGGCTGGGTTATGGGAAGGTTATCAGGATGCTGAGTGTGTCTGTGCTGGGTCATGGGCACGACTGGGCTGAAGCTGTTGTGTTATCAACAACATGGGTCCACAACAAGTACTGTTTAACCCCACACACTCTCCCAGGTGAGCAGAGCAATCAAAGCCAGCTGCCCCCACCAGCCCTGGGCACAGCTCCTGCAGGATGCTGCCCCTGGTTACAGGGATGTGGCTGGGATCTGAGGAGCAGGACTGGGACTGTTACAGGGTACAGATGCTGAAATCCTCACCACCAAACTAGTCACAGGCACTGGTGGCCTCAGCAGGTTCAAACAGCCTCTACAGTCCCTCTCCATTGGAAACCACCAAGGGCTTGAATCAGATAATTCACCCCAGTGGGAAGAAACAAGTGCAAAGGACCATCAGCTGCTCACAAATGCACGTGCTGCAGCCCAAAGCAACGTGGCTTTAGCTCTCAGCTGGATCCAAGCTGCAGGTGATGGCTGCTGCAAGCACAAGGTGAGGAAGGCATTTCAGCCACTGACAGGCAGAAGGTGAGATGGGACGATGCAATAGGGTTGGAAAGGAAAAGTCAGTGCTGGTGGCACCTGGTTAACTTCACCTACAGTCCCACGGAGAGGAAAGCCACTGCTTTTGGCTTAACACACCTCCACTGGTCCCTCCCTCACAGCCAGCCCCTGCACTGGGACTAATGGCAATGGAACTGTCCCAGGGAGCACAGGGGGGGTGTGCAGGAGGGTGGGAGCACACAGCAAACTCCTGCTGTTGGTGCATCACAAGGCACCAAAAGGGATTCACTTGTGGGAGTAATAAATGGCCTCAAAGCACATTTGTCTGGCCCTTGCCCAAAATGAGGGATGCAAAGAAACATTTGGGGTTAATGTGGAAGGTGCTTTTTCATCTCCACTTCTGGCAGCGTACAGCAGAGCTTCCACCTCTCTCTGCTTGGTCCCTGGAGCTGTCAGGGGCAGGGGGCAGCTTCCCCTGCGAGCCAGGAGCTGGCAGAAGAAGCTTTGCCACAGGACACTCCTGTTCCTGCAGCCAGTGTTTCACTGGGGAACAGCCACTGCTCCAACCACGTTCGTCCATCCAACCCACAGCAGCACAGCTGAGAGGGAGGGAAAGCTGTGACTCAGGGGAGTGAAGGGAGTAACATCAGTGGGAGGGAACCCTGACTGTTCTCCCCACTCCCTCCTCTTCAAGCTGGTGCTGTGAAGGAACCCCCTCTGCTCCCCTGGCAATAACACAACGGGAAAGGTCTCCTCCAACAGAGAATCCATCCAAGTCATTCACAGACAGCTGTGAAGGACTAAGAGGAGTGTGTTTGGGACACCACCAACCACTTGTTCCCAGCAAAGAGCAAAGGGCTGACAGCTCTCTCAGTTTAAGTCAGTGTTGCCTTCTCCCACCCCAAAACCACCCTCCCTCAGGCCATGGCAGGGAGCAGGGACCCAGACACTGCAGCTGATTCACTCCATACACATGCTTAAGGAAAGGTGAAAGCAGTTGACCTGAAAAGCCTCTTGGCTGCAGCTTTCCTGAGGAAGCAGCTGAGGGAGCTGAGGAGCAGGCAGGGCTGGGGCTCTGGCTGCTACACAGCTACAGGCTGGGATAGAGAATAACTCTGCCTAGAGCCAGAAATGTGTGTATTTGTACATCACAAAGTACATCTCACAGAGATCTCTGACTGATGTGGACACATCATCACGCAGTTCATAGCACAGGTTCCACCTCACACTCACACACACTCACACAAAGACACACAGACACACACACACTCACAAACACAGATACACTCACACTCACACACTCACACTCACACACAGACATTTGACATTTCTGGGGCATTTTAAAGTCAAACGTTTACATTAAGAAGGAAAAACAATACAGAGTGTTACGGGGTCAGATCCCAGCAGGATCCCCTCGGGCTGTGCTGCTCAGGCTGCTGCATCCTCTCTCCTGTGAGCTCCATCCATGGAGTGCAGCCAGAGCTGCCAGGCCCAGGAGCCTCCCTGTGAGGGGATGTTACTGTGTGTGCAGCAGCAAGGGGAAGGAGCCTGTCTGGATTTACTCTTCCCAGGCTGAATGCATCTCCTGGAGCTCCCTCTCGCTCTCCAAGTCCTGGAAATGCAACAAGAGAAATGTACAGACAAACAAACAAGGAGTTTCCCTTTGCTTCCCCAGCCCACAGTGACTCTGAGCACACTCCCAGCCTCACACTGTCCCTCCTACTGCTTTGCTCTCCTTCCCTCTCAGCTCCACCACCTCTGAGGCTGATTTCAGCTTCCCCAGCATCAAAGAGAGTTTCTCTCACATCTCCCTTTGAGAGACACGAGCTGGCACCAGAGCGGCAGGATGCAGCCCTCTGCTCCCCCCCCAGGCTGCCGTGGGCTGCAGAAATACCTTTGTTTTTCCTCCTCAACATGACTGAAGTTATTTGATTGATGATGAGAACTCAGATCTGCAGAGACTGAACAAGGCCACTGGAGAACTGGCTTCCTTACTGACAGCCACTTTGCATTTCAGAGCAGGAGGGGGAATTAACTCTTTGTGGCTTTTCTGCCTTGCAGCTCCCTGCTGGACTCTCCTGACAGCCTCAGGGCTTTTCCAGTCAAACTCTTCTGCCTCCACCACAGCTACTTCTTGTTCTTTTGGGAGAAAACCCCTCCTGTTTCTCAGACACACCAATCTGACTCTGGAGAGATTTCCAACCAGCACATGGTGAGAAAGAGTCTCCTCAGGCAGAGCTGGGACAGATCCTTCTCCAGGAAGGGAGTAAATCCTGCTCCCTGCCCTGTTTTCCCCAAGTGGCTTATGCAATTCTGGCCAGTGCCCTGCAGGTGAGAGCACAGGCCAGGCAGCTCCTTGCCAGAGGGTTGGCCAAGACCTCCCATGTGCTCCTGGTTTGAATCTCAGCACAACACTTCTACAACCACTTAAAGACCACCCCTGGCCTTCAAACCAGAGCAGGGTGCAAGTGCTGGGTGCGTTGCTGTACCCCTGCCTTCCACACACAACGTCTATTCCATCAGAGCAAGGCTGAAGCTCCAAAGGCTGGAGGCTCTTGCTTACATCCCTTTGCTTACCACGGGCTGCAGCTGCTCAGCACATGCTCTGCACATCCTCCAGCTCCTGCTGGGCACTTGGCCTGGCTTAGGCATTGAGACAACAGGTCCCAAGAGAGGAAAACAGCCCAAAGCAAGGACCAAAATACTTCAGGACCTGAGATTACAAGCTTGGAACACCTCTCAGAAACAACTGTAGCTGTGCCCCTCCTCACCCTGTGCTCAGTGAGGACATTACCTCTCTTGTATTCACAGGCAGCTCTGAAGCAAGGTTCATCCAGAGCACAGCTGCAGACTTGTTCCCCAGGTCCCTGTAACACTGGGAAGAAAAAAAATGAAGGTGTGAGAAGAGATAAAGAGCAAAAATCAGGCAGCAAACGTAACTGAGCAGTGATGGACCCTGGCAGCAGATGGAGGCAGCTGTCAGTGGTAGCAGGGTGCTGCCTCTCTTTGCTACACCCTGGTTAACGCTGCTGGAAGCCACCTGGGCTGTGAGTCTTTCTAAACTCCAACTGGAGGCTGTAGGAAATAAGCAGCAATTCAATCATGTAAGAGCTCAGAACCAATGATCCCCTCAGCACACGCCACACACCTGCAGAGCTCCAGCTCCAGGCACTCACGGTGTAACCCACCAGTGCTCAAGGCTCCATCTCTGCTGGCCAGACAGACAGACTTGATGCTTCCCTTTGCCCCATGACTCCCTTTCTGCACACTCCACAGAAACCACTGGTGCTGCTGGGATTAAGGCTCCAGCCTGTGACTTACAAGTAGCCGGTGCAGCTCCATGCAGAATTTGATCTGTTAACCAAAACAAGGGGGATGTTCCACTGGATGACTCAAAGGCAAAGCCCTCCCTGCAGCTCAGTGCCTCTGCACTAGCTGACTTGGCTCTTCTTCTCCTCACAAGTGTTACCATCCTGTAAGAAGCTGCCTGTGCATGGAGTGACAGTTGCTCAGCACTTCACAGCTAAATAGCTTTTAACACCAGTGTTTCTTAACCCAGAAGCCTGTGGCTGAAGTGGCTGCTTACCTTGGCAATGTATGCTCTCCCTGCTTTGGAAAAGCCAGGGCTCAGCTCCTCAACCTGCAAAGAACAGCAGACACTGGGACATGCAAAAGGACACAGCTCATGCCTGGATCAGCCTCACTGCACCTCTTAAAAGCCTCACAGCTCAGTGGAAGGATTTCTCCTGCTCCTGCCTGGCTGGGTCAGCAAAGGCCTCGGTTTGTCAGGAGGTGCCTGTGACATTCACACTCTCACCTGAGCCATAAGCCAGGGCAGAACAATGAGGTGGCCAAGCTGAGCACTCACAAGCTGAGGGAGACTCAGCACCAGCTTGCTGACGTCCTCCTGCAGGTCTCTGGCTGCTGTTGTCTATTCAAGCTGCTCCCAAATATGCTGGTGCCAAACCTCAGGAAACCTTCCCCCAGTTTCCTTGTTGCTCATGTCCTTCTGTCTCCTTCCACTCAGCTCCATCACTCACCACTCTCCTCACACCTTTGTTCCCCTGTGTTCCCATTACAAGCCCTGGAGCCACATCCCACCTGCACCCAGGCTCCCCACTGCGCTCTACCAAGCTGCCTGAGCTCAGAGCTCAGAGGAAGGACTCAGAGCACAGCAGCAGCAACATTCCTCCTCGTAACTCTGTCTTCTGGCCTGAGACCTGGCCCAGCCCATATGACTTAAGTGTCCAGTTCTGTCTTCAGAGCTGCAGCTGCCCCCTCCTGCCAGGCTCAGTCCCTTACCCGTAGGAAGCTCTGCAGTGCATCCTGGATGCTGGCTGTAGGGAGGGCTTCAAACAAAGCTGAAGCAGTCTTCTTTTCAAGCCATCCCAGATGGGAAACCTGCAGAGACAGACCAATGGAACTGTCAAGCCCACATGCAAAAGGGAACCATCCCATTTCTTGTAGCTGCCTGTGGTCCCAGGAGAAAGCCAAAGCCCCTGGGTACCAGCAGGCTCTGCATGAGCAGCCAAGCCCAGCCCCTGAATGCAGCCTGGTTTGCCTTTCAGCTTTTACAGCTCCATACATCAGCTGCCACATGCACCACGTTCAGAGGCAGGTTTGTCTCTGGCTGAACGCTACAGGCATGCAACAAAACCCCAAAGCACCTCCTTGCAACCACCCCAGGGTCAGATCCCACCTCTGCCTCAGGCACACGTGCAGCCTCCCATCTCCTGCCTTCCATCCTGCACAGGAGAGTGTTCTCACCACACAAAGACTCCCCCCCAAGGCTAGGACCTCCCCACCACCAGACAGTCACACTCTGAGAGTCAGATGGCCATCAGCATTATCTCCTGAAGCCTCCTCTGTCTCTAGCAGGAAACACCCTGAGGCTTCAACAGGGGAAAGGATGCTGAGGGTTGTAACTCCTGCCACAGCTTGAGGAGCTCTAATAAAGCTGGGTAAATGGTCCACAGCAGAATAAAGAGAGAGGAGTTTCCACTGGTTCAGCTCACTGCTCCTCTGTAATTACCGGTGTCAATTATCTGCAACCCAACTTGGTTCCTGACAGCAGCAAAGTGCTTTCAAATGGCACCAGCTGAGAAGGAGACAGTTCCTGCAAGCTCTCGTTTCTTTTCATAGGCACTAAATCTGATTTATGGCATTTGACTCCCAGCTTTTCCCTGTCAAGAAACACAAAGCAGCTGGCACACCTCTCCTAATGCCTCCAGAACCTGCAAAGGATGATACAGATACACTGCGTGCAGCAGCTCTTGCCAGCCCTCACGGGTCCTTGCTCACATCCAGATGTGCTGAAAGGACTGAGGGTGGTCTGTTTTCACTGAATGAAAGCACGAGGAACAGTAAAAGCTGGTCTGCAGCTGGTGCTTTCCCCAGTCCATCCCCTGCCACCCCATCTCCCACGCTGCCTGCAGCGACTGACTGAAGCCCAAACCCTTCAGAGACAACACTTGGAGCAAACAGCAATAACAAGCAGTAACAAACTCTTTTACCTGATAGCACCACCTGCCCAAAAGGTAGTAAGACTTTGGATCCTCTGGTTTCAGCTCAATGGCTTTGTCAATGTGCTCCTGTGAAAGATCACCAGCCCCACACGTCACGTTTGTTATCAACCAACACCCACAGGAGCAGCTGAACAAAGGTGCAGAAGAGGGAGGGAAGCCCACAGCTGATCCACAGGGATCAAATGTTCTTAAAATAGTGGGTGTGAATGCAGAAAAGCAGCATCTTCATCAGCCCCAGAGGCAGCAGCTGCCACACACAGGAAAGCGAAGCTGCCCTTCCTTTCCCTCTGCCCCCTCCTCAGAGCTTTGACACAACTTGCTGCTCGTGTCAGCAGCTGACAAGGGAAGAACCACACGTGGCTTGTGCTGCAGCAACTGTTCCAGGTACACCCCCTTACCCTGTAACATCCCTGCTGAGGATGAAAGGCCAGTAAAGGATTCTGAGGCAGGTTAAACCCCCTTTGCAGAACAGCTGCTTTGCATTCCTGGGAGGCTCCGAGCACGCTCCCAGGCAGTCACTGAAGAAGAGCTGGCACTGTATCTTATTACCACAGGGTGATTCCAAGCTCCTGGCCTCACCAGGGACACACTTTTTATTTTGCAAGACTTTTTTTTGGGGGTCTTTTCCCTGAGATGACAGTGTGCTAAAGCAGAGCCACACCAGTCACTCCCATCCCACGGGGCTGGGGTGACCTTCCTCAGCCCACACCACCCCCTCACAGCAGCAACGTGAGGCCTGGAGCTTCCCCAGCAAGAGCTGGAGGCAGTTTTCCTAACTCCCCACTGCAGGAGTGAGTATTGTTCCAGAGTGACACCCAGACCAGCACGTCCTCCCTGCTCACCTTAAACACAGAAGCTGCCTGGATGCGCTTGGAGATGCTCTCGTGTTCTGCCAGCTGCCCGCAGAGCACAGCGTACCTGCAGGGAGACACTGCACTCAGGCACTGCACACAGCCCTGCCACGGCCCCCAGAGCATCACAGCTCCTCAGCTGGCTGGGGGAAGCGAGGAGCAATGCACAGATGCAGGAGGAGGTGTCAGTTTGGTGTGACAACGGGATGCGTTGCCCTGATGCTTGCAAAGCCTTCCTTCCACACACAAGAGGAGCAGCACGTCTCTGCACCCCTCAGTGCCTTCACTCAGCAAGCCACACTGTGCCAGGGCACAAAGCAGTGAGGAGCAAAGGCTGCTGCAGTGACAGCCAGAGCTAAGCAAAGCTCTAAGGAGCTACAGTGCACACCTGATCTATGGCACAGCGGGAGTCTACTCTGAGGGCAAAGATGGAAAACCTACCTGTATCCTGCAGCCCAACACAGCCACCCAAGGTGGGAAACAACAGAACAGGCTCTCAGTGCTGCAAGGGCAAAGACACTTGGTTTTGGCTGTAGCAAGAGGTGCTAAATTTTTAGGCTGAGAAGCAAAATTAGTCATGTCATCAGCTGTGGAAGTTCAGGAAGGGTGATGAGCCATGGACCTGCAGCCTCCCACCTCACCTCCCTGCTTCAAACCCTCTCCCTCCCTGCATTGCCTCCCAAGAAGCAACAAATCCTGGAACCACAGAATCACAAGGGCTGGAAGGGACCTGGAAAGCTCATCCAGCCCAACCCCCCTGCCAGAGCAGCAGCATCTAGAGCAGGGCACACAGGGACTCATCCAGCTGGGGTGGAATGTCTCCAGTTCCTCTGCTTCTGAACTGAAGGTGCACACTGAAGCTTCAGCTGAGCTGCTTCAGCCTTTGATCTCTGCCATCCCACTCAGAGCACTTGATGTAATATCCATCAGCCTACAGGACAGCAACCTCTTGTAATGGTATAAAACATCAAACACAGCTCTCCCAGGTTTGTGTACTCCTGAGCAGTGCCTCCAAGGAAAGCACAGCCAGAGATCAGCCCCCCTGCACCAAGGCTGATGTGTCTGCAGAGCCCTCAGCAAATCCTGCCTCTGTTCCAACCAGCACAGACAACTCTTGACACCAGCTGCCCTCCAAGAGCAAGTGACTACAACAACAGCTTTGTCAAGAAGAGCCCAGGGTTCCAGGAGAGAACTCTCCTTCATGTTTGGGCAGATCCCAAAGCTAGTCCAGACACAGTCCCAGACACTCACTGCTGGCTCTGTCACTCCTGGCTCTCACAGTGCCAAGGCCCCCAAAGCCTGCAGGCCCAGGAGCTGCTCTGCTGGTTGCTGCCAGCACTCAAAGCCCTGCTCACTCACACACTCCTTTGCTTTGTTGCTCTCAAATGTCACCCATGGCTGCAGCAACCAGAGAGAGAGGAAAAGCCACCTGACTGGCAGTGATGCTTGTACGAAACGTATCTTCTGCCTTGCTTGACAAGTAACACAGGAATGATCTGTGCAGCAAAGAGAGAGCAGTGAGTGAGCCCCCAGAGCAGCACAGCTGCATCCTGAGGAATCCACACAGCTCCAGAGGTAACTGAGAGCACAGCAAGTCATGGTTGACGTGAAGTGATGCACAAAACACAGCCCTGAGGAAAGCTGCAGCATCACAGGCTTCACACAGCCTGGGTCACACCAGAGAGACACCCAGCCCACTGGGAATGTTTCTGTTAAGTGCCTGTTTAGTGTGGTAGGGGGAAAGGGAAAGGGAACGTGGAGCAGTGTGGAGGGAGGCAAGAACAGAAAGGATCCCAGGGTGGCATGACAGAGCCACGCTGCTCACACAGCTTCTGCTCTGAGGGGTGTCTCTGTACTTGTGTCTGAAAAGGAGAGCAATACAGGACAGACAACAATGGTGCTGAGAGGTGATAACAGGAGTCCCTGTGAAAAGAGATAATAAAAGATGAAGAGGCTTCAGTAAGGGAAAAAGATATTAAAGAGAGATGCATGACAGGATAAAACTGTGAGCAACAAAGGAAGCCTCAGCAAGCCCCCTCTGCTCCCTTCTCCATAAAGCAGCAGCTGAGGCATCAGAGCAAAACCAGACACAGCTTTCAAACAGAGCAAGCAGGGCTTTTCTGCAGAGCAGGGCAAACGATGGGGTCTGTAGCAGAGGCTGGCATGGAACAGAACAGCAGGAACCTGAGCTCACACAAAGCCAAGGAAGCTCCATCCTGGGCTGGGAACTCACCTCTGTACCCAGGGGGAAGGGCTGAGGGAAAGGCATCACTCTGTTCTTCCTTTGCTTTTTAATATCCCCTTGAACACTGCTGCCCCAGACAGCACAGTCCCTTTACTTTGCTTGAGTAAAGGGAAAGCCACCAGCAGTGCCTTCTGGAACTGTGCTCTGTCCCACATCTTTCATGCCTGTGTCTCCTCCCATGCATTAAAGCAGTAATGATGTTCTTTCTCAGGGTGCATGCCATTAGCATAAAAAGGGGTTGCAATTAGAACAGCTCGTGGCCACCCCCTGAGCCACACAGAGCTGGAAAGGGAGTCAGTTGCTGTTCCATGACTGTGGGTGATACAGGCAGCTGCACACTCAGTTCCAATGGACCCCACACCTCCCACGTGCTGCTCTGCTGCTTCCTTTCTGCAGCTGCTCTCTGGAATTAACAGCAAGGTGTAAGATGTGCAGAGGCCTCTCCCCTGTGTGTGGGGAACAGACAGGTCCAAGAGGACAAGACCTGTGCACTCTGTCACCAAAGCTGCTGGGGGAAACAGCAGGGTACAGGTTGTAAGAGAAGCACTGAGCACATCTCACCTCAACAGGCTCGAGATTTCTACTGCAGACACATGACTAAACACCCTCCTGCCATTACACAACAGACCCTGAACTGCAAAGCCAAGCTCTCAATGTCACACCCTCAAGTGGAACTTTGCCCAAGTGATCAAGTGCCTCACAAAGCCTGAGACCCAACCTGCAAGATGCTCAGGCAGCAGACAAAGCTGAGCACCAGAGTCTGCTCCAGATGAGTCACGTTGTCTGGGCCACTGTTCTTCTTTCCTGTGAGAGCTTTAATCGAGAGCAGTAATTCACCACCAAGAGCTACCAGCCAGTCTTTCCAAGACAAAGGCATTTAGTGAGATGCCAACAACCCCAAGTGAGCCTCCAAATGAGTTTACTCATCTCACAGGAGTGCAGATCTTGTTTGGCAAGGACATGCAGCACCCTGTTTTCTCAGCTATTCCCCATCTGAAAAGATCATTTGTGTCTTTGTCCTGAGTTACACGTTGTCACTGCTTCACAGCAACTGCTGCCCAACGCTGGCTGTCCCAGCAGAGCACCAGCAATGCAGCTTCTTCTCACTTCCACAGGTGTTTGTACCAACCCACAAACTCTCTTTGGGTGTATTTTGGAAATGGAGAGCAATCCTTTCCAGGTCTGTTCATTCAGGCTGCTGAAGGGAGCCAGGCACCTTCCCTCTTGCCTCCCTCCTCACTGAACCTCTAACCAGCTGCAGCCTTTACACACACACAGCACACCTTGCTGAGCTGAACCACAGATCACTTCATCTTTTAGCATGAAAAACAACCGAATCTGTGCACCAACAGGGCCATATGCTGCTGTCTTGGTTCATCCCAAAGCCAAAGGGCTTCAGAGTGCCAAGCAGCAGTCATGAGCAGAACACAGCAGTGCCAGGCCAGAGGACGTTCTCCAGAAGCTGTCTGGTAAGAATGTTGCTTCTCCTTACTCCAGAACCAAGATGAATGTAAGAGCACTGGCATGGCACTCAGCCCACACTCCCAGGCCTGGCTGTCTGAGGCAAATCCATCACCTCTGGACCCTCCTGCACTGCACAGCGTTACCAAGCAGTCAGTAACAGGCTAAAGAGCAACAATTAACCCAAGAAGGCTGGAGAACACAAAGGAAAAAGCTCATCCATGTTTAACATGCAACTCTGCAGGCTCTGCCCCAGGGCTGTGCTGCTTGGCCTGGCAGGACGTGCACACAGGGGGCTCAAAGGGGCCAAAAGGAACAGGGCTCACGAAAGGGTACGAAGAGCCTCACCACACTGAGCTCTCTCAGCCTCCAGAAGCAGCTTTTTGCAAGTTATCTGCCTGAAACAGACCCTCTGGCAGGGGATCTGGCTGCTGAGTGTGCCAGGAGGCCTGCAGCACCCTGCCCAGGCACACAGGGGGCTCCCAGCAACCGGCAGCTCCTGCGCTCGGGAGGGACAACGGCTCCACTCCCAGGGAAGCTGCCAAATCAACCTGCTTCTCCTCAATACATCAAGCCACCACGAGTGGCTCAAAGCATATGCAGCGTGGTCTGCTAAAGTGACACCAAAGGGAGCTGGTTGCACTGATCCAGCTCAAGCTCACTGTGCCAACAGCCTCTTCCCCCTTCGCTCCCACCGCTGGCGTCCATCAGCTTGTCAGGTGCAGGCTCACTAAAGCCTGGCTACTGACAACAGATTGTATCAAAACTGCTTCACTCATTGGGAGCTTTTGCTCAAGAGCTCTTCTGGCCACCTCATCTCAGGTAGAAATTGGTAATTAAGTTGGCATAGACAAAGGAAAGTTGATTAATCACAACCAAAGTGCCCAGCCACAGCCTACACCAGCTCATCAGAGCTGCTCAAAAGGGCTTTTTATGTTCAGTAACATCAGTGTAGTTCTACTCCAAGAAAGACTTTTGGGTTTGGGGTGTTAGTTTTCATATGCTCACAAGAATCCGAGTCCCCTCCCAGTGCTGCTTAAAAGCAAGAAGTAAAAAGTTACTCACCACTGATGGCACTCAGCACTTTGGTCCCATTTCTGTAAGGCAACCTCTAGCTCTCCTTTCCCTGCAAGTGAGTGGCCAGAGGTAAGAAATCCAGAGGTTTTCTCTCAGCTTCTTTGCCTGAGAGCACAGTAACAGAATGGCACAAAGCTTGTTTTGAATGGCTGCTCTGATTTCCAGAAGAGAATAATCACATCAAGTATTAACTCTGTGTAGTGAAGTGCACAATGACCACCACAGCAATCACTTGGCACAGTATCTCCTGTTCCACATCTCAACTGTAACAGAGCTGATTTGTCTGGCTGCTTTCTCACCCACTTACAATCTTGCAAACAAGCCACCTCTGAGATCATAGAATCACAGAACCTTAAGGGTTGGGAAGGGACACTGAGAGATGCCCCAGTGCAGCCCCTCTGCCAGAGCAGCACCTTGTGCAGGGAATGAAACCAAACTGAGTCCTCCAAGTACACATGCTTACAAATGTCTCCCTTTTTTTTTTGGTACCTGCACACATTGGCAACACAAGAAATCAAGTGTGTGGCTGCAAAAAGCTGTTTATCTCAAAACCACACAGCACATGGGTGACAGGTTTGAGTTTCACCTTGGAGCAGCCCTTGGGCTGCTGCCACCACCCCGCAGAAAGCAAACGCATGAAACACAGAGGCACCAAAAGAAAGGCAGAAGAAGAAAGTCTGCCACGTTGTTTGCAAGTGTAAGGTTTGTAAATGTGAAGTGCAGCATAAGCTTGGAGCACCCCCCCTCCCTGCTGCTGAGCTCCTCACCGTCACGGGCGTACGACCTCCTCTCGTCTGCGTCCTCCGTCAGCTCACACATGTCACTGTGTGCCCGGGCCAGGCGCCACACAAAGTCCCTCTGCTCTGCATACTGCAGCAAAACCAGACATGGGACACATCAAGAGCCAGTCTGCCACTGGCACAGAGAGTGGGGAAGCAAAAGGGCAAGTCAAGAGCATATACTGGAAGGCAGAGATGTTTTCTGCAAGCTTCAAAGGCCCCCAAGTGTACAAGAACCGAAGCAGAAGCACAGAGAACGAGCTGCATGGCCAAGCTTCTCCCTGAGCTTACAGTGCCAGGCTACTGCCATGGCTCTAAGTGCTGCTGCCCTCTAACTAGGAGCCCTTCCACTTCAAAGGCCACGCTGGGGGCAGCTCCTCAGCAGCCTCCACTGACCTCAAAACAATGGGGGGGGGGGGGAAAAAAAGGAAACCACCAAATGTCACCTTTTTGTTAGAACTCACAAACTGAGCTTGTTTCATGCTCTAGTCCACGTTCCCAGTCCTTACAGCCAGGGCAGCACTGCAGGCTGCTGCCTCTGACCAACACACACTCACTTCCAAAACAAGAAGTAGAAAAATCAAAGCACAACCACCTAACAGCCTGGTTTCTTTTTTATTGTAAACTAAGTGGGGGGATGAGCAGAAAGCAGCATGCAGGAGAGTTCAGCAGCCAGCAGGCCAGGCATTTCTGCTTCCACTTGCCATTGGAACCCATCAAGTTCTCTGTTATCTCATTCCTAGAAATACAGGAGACAAAAAGGTTTTGCTCTTTAAGAGGCTGGTAACCCAAACTGTTTTCTTTGCTGGCTCTGCAGTACTTGGGTAAACACTAAGAGAGGCCAAGGGAGCAGGCACAGGGATCTCTGTGGGTCTCAGCACCCCAGTGAGGGGAGCTCCAGCACTGGATGCATCCCTGTGGGTGCCCAGAGGTGCTGGGCAGCCATCTGCTGCAGCAACCAGGTTTTTAACCTCATTAACTCATCCACACATGAATGTTGCCAAAGCCTTTGGTCTGGGGATGCAAGGCAGTGACTTCAGCACCGTGTGCTGAGCAGCCCTTGCACAGACCCAGGCTCCTGGACACAGGAATGTCACATGTGCAACGAGGCAAATGTTCCCCCAAGGGCTGCTGGGGCCACTGCACACAGGCAGCACTGCATCTCACACATGTGCAGCGTGGGCACGCAGGGGAAGGGATGACACGACGAGACACAGAGTTCCAGGGCAGACAGTGACTGGGAACTGGCCGCTGCAGCTGCAGAACTTTGGCCTCCAGCTTGCTCCCGAGCAAGGGGGCTGCAGGGAGCTGGGCAGGCTGCTGTGCAGGATCTGGACCCTGCTAAGACATGCAGCTTCCCAGCTCTTTAGCTGCAGACACAAGGCAGTGCTGGGAGCCATCAGGCAGGCAAGCCTTACCGCCAGCTTGTTGTTCAGCAGCAGCTGGAATCCTTCTCTCTTGTCCCCCTCGTCGCCGCCGTGCAGGCGGTCAGCCTGCTGCAGGAGCTGCCCCAGCCCCTCCTCCAGAGAGCCAGCAGAGGCCACATGTGCTTCATCCTCGGGGACCAGCTCCAAGGAGTCCTGGAGGGCAGCTCTCACGGTCTCACAGCTCACCTCGTCCTCCCCTTCCTCGCTCTCGCGCTCGTAGTCGGACTCGGCGTTGGCTGTGCTGTACCTTTGAGAGCAAACAACCCCCAGCACGTCAGAGGAGGTGCTGTGCAGCCTGGGGCACTTTGAAACACACAGCACAGCAAAAAACCAACCCCAGCTCTTCCCCATAGAGGAAGGGGAGTGTGGTGGTTTACCCCAGAGAACAGCAGCCAGCCCAGGGGTCCTGGCTGGCTGAAGAAAGCAGCCTTCAGGAGGGACACACACCCCAGCCACGAGCATCCCCATCTCACCTGCACACTGCAACAGCCCCTCCCAGGCCTAATAACTTCCATGGGAGAGAATCAAACTGCTCAGGACTGAGCCAGGTCAGTTAAACACAGGAATTGCAACAAGAAAACCCAACTCCCATGAAAAAAACATCACCTGAGGGGTTTATTTTAGCCCATTCCAGGCAATTTCAGGCACAACAAGTGTTTTGGCACTATCTGGTAGCTCCATCAGCCCTTGTCTGAGGGCTAAACATGAAACAGCTCCTGGTACATAGCTGTGATCACTCTCCTGCTGCTTTGCACCTTCCCAGTGCCAGTGTGAACGAGCTATGAGCCCAGCCAGGAGACAGCCACAGAAAGACACCAGCTGTACAAATCCCAGGCAAGAATTAGCTGTTGAATCAGTCAAAAGAATCAGGATGGAGCTCAGATGCTGAAAATGGCAGAAATTAAGCTCAGCCAAAGCACAGAGAGACACAAGAGCCTGTATTGATTACACGTAATCATTGCCTGTTGACTGCTGACAGAACAAGTGTCTTTCCAAAGATGAATCTCTATTTATTTGTCTCCATCACATTGACCTGCAAGCTCTTCACTGCAGAACAAGCACAAGTCAGCCAGTCGTTTAGGAACATGCCCTTTTCCACCCTGATTTTGCTGATTTACTTGAACAGGAAAGTCTCTCCCTGAAGCGAGCAACTCCAAAACCCACCAACACTTGATTCCAAGGGGGTGCTTGTAATTGTCACCCAGTTAAAACTGCACCTCAGCCAGGTTCTGCTGGAATGAAAAGTCCTTGCAGCCTGCAGCTGCACTCCCAGGATGAGCTCTCCTCTGAGGGAGAGCACAGTGCTGTGTGTGTGCAACTGCCTTTGTGTGCAGACGAGGATCCCCCACCAAAGCCCCTATATCTGGAGCAGGCAGCCACAGCAGCTCACAGCCACACACAGATAAGGAGCACGTTTGGCTATCTACCACAGCTCCAGTTTTCACAGAACCATCCCTAATGCCCAAGCACTTCCCTCCCTGGTGTAGGGTAAACAAGCACCTTCACTCGGTCTCCAACCCTCATCTAATAAATCTAACCAAACAGCATTTTAGACCGAAACGTTCTAGAGCAAGACACGAAGCAAAGGTCAGCCCATCCCTGCACAGCCAGGAGAGCAAGTGCTGCAAGGCACCAGAGGCAGAGCCAAGCCAACACTGCTCCACATCACAACATTCATCTCCTGATGTTTCCTTCAGGCTAATGGCAGCATCAGCTCTCCAGGCTGCCTCACTTGGGGTACTTAAACACACATTCCCCACCCTAACCTGGTACAGATGTGGCACTGTCTCACCACAACACTGTGCTGGCAGCTGCACAGACTTCAAGACTTCAGCTGAAAAACACTTTCAGGCTCCTAAAACACAAGGTCTCTAAAAGCAGGCAGCAGTGGATGGCTCCTATGTGCTTTTATTTCCCCCCTCTCCATCACAAAAGTGTGTTTAACTCCAAGACAGCTTCACACAAGGTGCTGCCAGCTTGGGGAGACAAGAAATACTGCAGCTGACTTCAGAAAGATGAGAGGATTTAGATGTTATCAGCCTGTCTCCTCAAGTTTACACTGATGGGAAGTTCTTCAATGCTTTCAGTGTGCTGAGGCCTCTGGCTAAGCACACAGCCTGAAGGAAAGTGAAAGTCTGGAATAAGACAGAGCGTGGAAAGAGGAGGCAAAGCAGCCCAGAAGACCAACTCAGTGCCAAAGCAACACAGAGGAACAGAGCAGCCCAAGAGCTCTGGGCTCCTGAAAGCTCAGGGGAGCTCTGGGGAATTGCACACGAAATGGGAGGAGATGCTTATGCCCATGTGGTTCATGAATCAATGCTGAACCCCCAGCTCCTCTCTCTGAGTCTCATTAGAGGGATACAACTGCCAGAAATGAATCCACTGCTGAAACCTGTCTCATTCTTCCTCCCAGTGGCTGCTGAGAGGCTTGTTTCCCCAAACTCACATTTCCCACCCTCATCTTCTACTAGAAAAATTGTAGTGCTGCCATCTCTCCCAAGGCAACACTGCAGCAAGAGCAACACTGCAGCAAGAGCAACACTGCAGAACAGAGCAACAGAGCAACACTGCAGCAACAGAGCAGCACTGCAGCTGGTCCTGAACACAGCAACACTGCAGCAACAGAGCAGCACTGCAGCTGGTCCTGAACACAGCAGCACTGCAGCAACAGAGCAGCACTGCAGCTGGTCCTGAACACAGCAACACTGCAGCAACAGAGCAGCACTGCAGCTGGTCCTGAACACAGCAACACTGCAGCCAGCTGTGTAGGGTAAGTACCAGGCTGAGACACTCTATACTAGTTGAATTGTTTCAGCCTCACATGAGAGCTGCTTATCCCCCAGTTGTCCACCCAGGTTATTATATCTAACGACAAGCTTTAAATACAACGTGGAAACTCCCCCAACCATCATTAGGCTCCCAGTGGAGTCAGGACGTGTGGCAGTAGAAGACATCCCCTGCTCCAGAGACCACCTCACAGTTGCTTTCTCCCCATAACAGGATGGCATCTGCCAGCTGCACAGACCATCCTCCTTTGGAGTGTGCTTCACAAACTGCATCAGCACCCTGATGGCTCAATGCAGCTCTTTTGTGCAGAGAGCAAGGTCTTGTCCTCAGAACTCCCTGTGTCACAGTAAGGTGTGCAGTGCAGCCCATTGCCCATCACACCATCACAAATCACTCCTGGGTGCTGCTTTCACATCAACACCCACATCAGAGGGAGGGAGCAGATCTGTAGCTCAGGTTAGAGCACATCAGCTCCTCCCTGCTCCACTGATTCCAGCTGTTGGAGCTGAAACACTGCAGCGCCAGGGTGTTAGAGCAGTCACACTGCTGCCTGCCTGCAGAGCTGTGCCCTTTGTCCCAGGAGGCTGCTCTCAGAGCAGTGGCTGCTTTGTCCCCCGGTGACAAACCCGTGCCACCCAGTGCCAGTTTGCACCAGCTAACTGGCCACTTGGCTGCCACTGAGCAGCACATCCTGGCCAAATCCCCTCTGCCTTCCTCTCAGAGCTAGAATTCACTGCTCTCTGCACTTGGGAAAACACTTGTGTGTTGGGCAGCATTGTGTGTTTCAGAACAGCCTCATACACCCCAAAAGCTCAAGGTGGGATGGTTCTCACTGAGGCACAGGAGGGTTGCAGCAGCAGCCTGTACATGAGTGCAGCACAGCCCGTTATCAGCAATGGCTCCCTCTGCACTGGCACCTTTGCTGCTGTTCTTCAGCCACACTGTACTCTTCACCTGGTTTTAAACTATAACAACTTGAACACCACAACTGCTCAGTGTGACAAGCTAAGAGAGAAAGCTGTAAAAGACACCCTGGCTGCAGACACTTCTCTCAACTGAAACATATGCTGAACCCCATCAACTTGCCCAGACACTGAGACACATCACGGTGTGCAAATCTTCATTACAGCTCTCCCACTCACACCCCAGGCTGGACTCGTACCTCCCTTCCTCCTGCAAGGCTCTCTAAGGAAACCACTGCTCAAAAACAACCCCAATCCAACCCTCAAAGCCCTCTTCTTTCTCCTCTTTCTTTCCCCCATCAGCATCGCTGCCCTTGGCAGAGGCAGCCTGACTGTGACCAAAGCAAATAGAACCAGACAGACACCCACCGGGGAGAAAACAACTGCTCAGGTGTAAGTGACTGGGCACCAAAGCCCAGCTGGAGCTCTGCTCACCCTGCTTCGCTCTCTCCATCATCTGTGTTGGCTGCTCCTGAGCTGGCTGTGAAATAGATGGAGCTGGAGCCCGTGGAGTCGCTTCTCTCGCGAGGAAACGGGAACCGCCGCCGCCGACTCACTCGCTGGGATTCCTCCAGATGGGCCCTGTGAGGAGGCCAAAGACACAAACAAATCACCACCTAGAAGTGGAATGTCTGCTCTGTCTCTTCCCTTCTCCTCTCTGGTAGGGTCTGTCCACTTTTGCTTGACACCCACAGCCCTCCCAGGCGGTTTCCTGGTGCTTACACAGACACCCAACGCCAGGCTCTGTGGTCTCAGCAAACCTGACCCTGGATGTGTGACCCCCCCGTGCCATCCCCACACCAAGGGGGGGAATCACAGCACAGCCCCTCCTCAACGAGCAAAGAGATCTTGAATCACCTTGCAGGACAGAGGACCTTTTATTCCATGGCAAAAGCTACCTGCAGTGAGCAGCAAGCAGAGGGGGGAAAAAGAGCAGCGGCAAGAGACAAACACCTACAGAACAAATCACCTCCCTGGTCTGGAACAGCACAGGAAGGGTCACTGTGTAAGATGCTGCAAGGAAAATCCCACCCTGCCCACACACAGGGGGCTGCCCACACCAGTCTCACTGGAAGCCAGGACATCCCTGTCAGTCTCTTCTCTCCAGCAATGAGTGACAGGACAAGGGAAAAGGGGCTACAGCTGCCCCAGGGGAGGTTGAGGCTGGAGCTGAGGCAGAACTGTTTCCCTGAGAGGGGTGTCAGCCCCTGTGCCAGGCTGCCCAGGGAGCTGGGGCAGTGCCCAGCCCTGGAGGGATCCCAGAGCCGTGGGGCTGAGGTGCTGAGGGCTGTGGGGCAGTGGTGGGCTGGGCAGGGGGTGGGCAGGTACCTGACTTCGCTGAGGATCTGGGCAGCCAGCTGCTGCAGGGTGTCCCGGAGCTCCTGAACTTCTCTCCTGAGCTCTGCAATGTTTCTCAACACGAAGTCCAGCCCCTCCAGCACCTCCAGCTGCTCGTCAGGCGCCAGCAGGGGCATGTACGTCAGCCCATCGCCTGTCCCGTCAGGAACCTGTGTGCTGGGCTCCACTGAAGGACAAGGAGAGGAGGAAAATTCCATTAGATGCAAACAGGAACACACCTGGCAGGAGACACTCTGGCACCTTTTAGGAGATGGGGGGTAGGAGTTTTGGTCTCAAGTGCTCCTGCCTGACCCAGCCTGAGGCTTCTGAGTCCATCAGCTGGCTGACTGCTCCCTGCTGACAGCCCAGATTCCCAGCAGCAAGCAGGGGCAAGCACAACTCCTAAAGCATGTCTACAAAGATCCCCTGGGAAACGGTTTATTTTGAGATGACAAAAAAACTATAGAACCACAGAACCAAAGAAAGCTCCTTCAGTTCCTGGGGTCCCGGCCCTCTCCTCACAGCCCCACAGTCACCACTGACCCACAGCCCTCAGCAGCTCAGCCCCACGGCTCTGGGATCCCTCCAGGGCTGGGCACTGCCCCAGCTCCCTGGGCAGCCTGGCACAGGGGCTGACACCCCTCTCAGGGAAACAGTTCTGCCTCAGCTCCAGCCTCAACCTCCCCTGGGGCAGCTGCAGCCCCTTTCCCCTTGTCCTGGCACTGGTTACTGACCCCAGCTCCCTGCAGCCTCCTGTCAGGG